>WSYH01002902.1:0-76210 GCA_036426205.1 Ascaphus truei
GAGAGAGGGTGCATCCAGGGATAGTGGGTGGTGTGTATGTGTGGATGTAAGGCCCTTTATGTTTTAGCAGGGTGACAAGGCAGGTTGGGTTTCCGGCAACTTGGGCAGGGCGTGCGGGATGTTGTATGATCAGCTTCAATTGGGGCAGCATTGTTCAGGTGGGTCTTTTCTGGCATTGACAGGAAATGTTTCTGTGACATCCTATATTGTAGATGTATCGATGTTTGGGGGTGCACAACTCTCATGGGAACACAGCCAATACTGTATGCAATTCTGTGCGATATACTGTGTGTTGTCAGGAGAAAAGGTGCGAAGGGTAATTAATAGAATGCTCTCCACAAGGTCCTGAATAACAGGCATGTATTGCACTCACACGGGCCAAGTCCTCTTTCTAACCTTGAACTTCAACCTCCGCTTCAGAGTAGGAAGGGATAACCTACACCGATGATTGTTAGAATTGATGTCCAGGGTACGGGTTAAGCTTGTGGATATACAAACAGTATCAGAAATTCACGCCAGTGGGTGGTTGTAGAGAGAGGGGGAAATAGAACATGTGCAATGGTGCTTTTAAAAATACAAATTAAATCCACAGATAACAGATACCATTCACCACCCAGGGTCCCAGTGCAAACGCCGCTTCAGACCTTCACCAGTATTGACCCGGGGAGCAGGCAAGTCGGAGGGGTCGGACGTCTAAATCCAACAGAGAATAGGCTCGCGTTAAAACAATCCATCCCTGTGCGTTTCAAACAGTAGATTCTGCTTCTTCAGGATACGGTATAAAATCCGACTCCTGAAACTCCAAATTGATATAGCCCTCCGTCATCTGTGTCATCAAACCTCACTTTTTACTGATACAAAAATAAAAACTTTAATCTACAGTTGAGGCACGTTTTTTCTAACATTGCCGTAAACTAGCCGGGTTACATTCTGTGTATGTCCTGGTATGTGCTGGGTATTTCTGGGTTAGTTTTGAGGCCTTAAGGCATTCTGCATTGACTAACGACCCATAGGATTAACACAGCAGGGATCCCTGGCAGTCCATCAGTTTGAATTGGACTGCCAGGGACCCCCGCTGTTAATCTGATAGGCCATTAATCAATGCAGAACTGCTGGGCTAGTTTAAGGAATTTAGGCATGTATTAGAATGTACCTGGGGTGTTTAAACTGGGTTTTTGGGAATTTCACTGGTTTTTGTTCGAATAAGAGTTGCCTCTACTGTAAACGAAACATCATTGATAACAGCTTATATAAGGCTTCCCAACAATGTGGCAAAAACCCTTACCTAATATGTGACAAACAGAAGATTCACATCAGTGGATCATAATGCATATACTGGTAGATTCAAAAAAAATACAAAATCCTCATAAATTATTTAGAAAAAATGCACTTTCTAAAAGAAAAACTAGGTTAAGATGTTGTTCAATGTTTATACATATCGTCAAATATCACAATAAAGATCAAAAAAAAAAAAAAAAAAGAGAAAAATTGATAAATAGCAAATTGCCTTCCACACTCTTAAAAATAAAAATGGACCTGTAAAAATACTTAAAAATGACAAACTGTCATTTAAAATATCTAGATTTATATGGATACATAAAAAATCAAAATATAAAAATTGTGGATTATAACCAGATAAATAACAAAATACATATACAACCAATAGTAAAAAAAACACATCATACTGTATTCTTATATTATATATATATATATATATAATCGATATAATATATATATATATATAATATATATTATATATATATATATAACTCAATCATTAGTGATTGCATATCTTATTAAAACTTGAGGTTGGAGTGTGTAAAGATTTGAAAACCCCTCTCTCTGGGACAGCATCTGTAGTCTATTGCCACCCGGTCTCCAATTTGGTTTAACCCAATCAATACCAATACTATGTAAGCCAGAATGGTCAGAATTGTGGCAGAAAAAAAACCGTTTAAAATGCAATTACCCCTGAGTTTTCCAAACCCCTTCCTAATGTTACTGTAAGTGTTTCCAGAATCGAACATGCGCAGGTCTTCGTAGTTCTTCCTATATATGTGCAATTTTGCAGGGACAGCTCAGAAGGTACAACTGTCACAATCTCTGTGCAACCGTAATAAAACTGTCAATCTCAAAAGACTCTGCTGTTTATTAATTAAGCTTGCGCTTGGTCCCATGTGTTGCAGTCTTGCATTTATTGCAACTAAAAAAGCCTTTAGATTTGTGTTCAGCCAAGAAACAACACCTTAGCATTCTATTCACATATTTTCCTCACGGTATGTTGCACAGGAACTTGTAAATCCGATTGGAATTCGGATATCTGTGAACATGTGCTCACCACCACTCAGGACACTACTGCCTGTGATCACAGTCACAGTTTGGTTTAACATGAATTTATTAACGCCACAAGATTTATTATTTCCGAATTGCGGAGAAAACATTTCTTGCTGGGGTTTGCATAATGTCAAAGAATAGGTTGGAAACCACAATTATAGCAAGAGGCATCTGGTAACACTATATACAGTTTACAGTAGGTCCGGAAATAATTGGACACTGATTCAAGTTTTGTTAATTCGGCTGTGTACCAAAATAAATTCAGTTACAGTTAAATAATGAATAGGGGCTTAAAGTGCATCACTTTAATTTGAGGGTATTCCATCCAATTGGGAGGAAGGGTTTAGGATTACATCTCTTTAATATCTAAGGCCCGCCCCCCCCCTCTTTTTCATGGGAACCAAAGTAAAATTGAACAATTGACTCAAAAGCCTGTTTCATGGACAGTTGTGGGCTATTCCTTCTTATTTCATCATCATTAAGCAGGTAAAGGTTCTGGAGTTATTCCAGTGTGGCATTCACATTTGGAAGCTATTGCTGTGAACCCACAACATGCGGTCAAAGAGCTCTTCAATGCAAGTGAAACAAGTCATCCTAGGCTGCAAAAAAAAAAGAAAATCCTCAGAAGATAGCAGGAACATTAGGAGTGGCCAAATCAACGGCTTGGTACATTCTGAAGCTCTGCAACACAAAAAGGCTTGGACGTCCCAATAGAAGACAACAGTGTTGATGAATCATAGTTCCTTCCATGGTAAAGAAATACCCCTTCACAATCAAGCCAGTAGAAGAACACTCTCCGGAGGTATGCATAATCAGTATCCAATCTACATAAAGAGAAGACTTCACGAGAGCAAAATCCAGAGGTTCACCACAAGGTGCAACCATTCTAAGCCCTCAAACAATAGAAAGCAGAATTAGACTTTGTTAAACAATATCTAAAAAAGCCAGCCCAGTTCTCTGGAACAGCATTCTTTGGAACAGATGAAACTAAGATCACCTGTACCAGAATGAGGGGAAGAAAAAATAATGGAAGGCTTTGGAACGGCTTCAATGATCCGAAGCATATACTACCCACCACATCATCTGTAAAACCGGTGGAGACAGTGTAGTAATGCATGGGCAACATGCATGCTTCATGGCACTGGTCACTAGTGTTTATTGATGATGTTGACAAAACGAAGCGCCAGATGACTTCTGAGTGTATAGCGATAATTGTCCTGCTCAGATCAGCCAATTCCGTGAAGTTGATTTGGACGGCGCTTCACTTTACATATTGACAATGACCCAAAACATACTGGACTCAACCAGAGGAGTTTTTAAGACAAAAGAAGTGGAATATTTTGCAATGCAAGGTCAATCCATCTGATCTCAACCCGATCGAGCAGGCATTCCACTCCACTGAAGACAAAACTTAAGGCAGAATACCCACGGACAAAAACCCCTGAAGACAGCTGCAAGTAAATGCCTGGCAAAGCATCAGAAAGGAGGAAACCCAGCATGTTTTGATGTCTCACTATTCCGATTTCAAGAAGTCATTGGCTGGCAAATGATTTCTCGGAAAGTATTAAAAATGAACATTTTATTTTGATTGTTTTAATTTGTGTCCAATTATCTTTTGAAGCCCCTGAAATAAGGGGAACGGTGTATGACAATGGTTGGCAATTCCTAAATGTTTCTACGATATTTTTGTTCAACCCCTTAATTAAAGCTTGAAAGTCTGCACCTATTGCATCTCGGTTGTTTCATTTTCAAATCCATTGTGGTGGCGTACCGAGCCAAATTATGAAAATTGTGTCTGTGTCCCATTAATTTCCAGACCTAACTGTATAATTGGGCTGCTTTTAACCCCACATTAATTAAAGACAAACAGCCAAACTCACGCCTATCGCTGTCAATTCGATCATGTGTAATTAATGCTACTATAATTACTAGATAATTACTTCATAATGTGGAAGGTATGTAATTTCTACCTTAGATTTATTAATAACAATTATTACATATCCTATGGTAGAAATACATTAGCCTCTCGATGCTGTAGCTACCAATATACCACTGGTACAAAAAGGGGCTAATATTAATATAACTACACTACATACCACCTACCCCCTAGCTACCTACAGTAAGTGGCTATAAATGCCTTGTCATGAATACTTTCTACTACTCAAAAGCAGACAAGATGTTAACCATACCAACCACTCCAAGGAGTCCTACTATCCTCCACAGGAAATTACCTACCCCCCAACACCAACATTCCTATAGCCCCCTCCCCCTCCCTCCGTTTCATAAAGTATGGCAAATAGCCCTACATATTAGCCCAAATGTGGCTACTGTGGATTTTGTCGATTAAAGTACAACTTCTATCAAACATACAAAATACATGTATTTATGTCTTATCAGTAATGTAATGTTATTCAAAATACTATACCCCATTTAAATAAAACATTGCAAATATAACAACGCATTGATTGTCACTAGAGGCCCTTTCAAATAGAAGAAAAAACAAAGTATGGCACTCCAAATACTTTGAGTTAATCCTTTTAAGTGAAAATTTTTAAGTGAAATATTTTTTAAATCATCTGATAATAGGTAATAGTGACGCTTAATACTCTACCTTTTACGTGCTTAGCATGCAAATGGTAAATGTTAACCAATAAATCAGTGATACTATTCTATATCAAATGATATGACATGACAATAAAAAATGGAAATATAAATTGCAGGTCTAGAGCCCTATGAAGACCGCTTCTTGGTTCATTCCAAGTGAAAATTTCTCTTGTGGTACTGCGCCTGTGGAAATGGCGTCCTTGAATCTTAAATGTAAATGGTTTGCTATTACTGACTTAACAGGTGCCTTATTTACTTTAATTTTTCAAGCCGCCTATGAACTTTCTTCCTCAGTTAACCCATTGTTCATTAATATGGAGGTTGTGCTTCCTATTGAATTGATTCTTCCCTGGTAAACACAGATGCACAGAATTTGTTTAATACCTTGGTTTTTCCTTATCTCCAATAATCTGCCGCCCATCTCACTCTTATCTGGGATTTGTTTACCGTAATAAAGTATATCCTAATATACTCTTTTTTTAAGTTTGTTAAATACAAGTTTGATGTAGTCCTTAAAAAAAAAAAAAAAGGAAGAAGAAGAATACTATGAATATACGAAACAATGTCCAAGTCCATTTGTTAAAAACAGCTACTTCCCATAGAAGCATTTTCTGTTGCAAGGGCAACCTGGTTCTAAAGTCTTTGTTCTGAAAGTATTCAGTCCACATAAAATTACATATGTCACTTTAGTATTTTGAGTTTTCTATACCTTACCTTTTTTCTCCCTGAAAGAAACACCGAAAGCTTTGTGAATGCGTCAGGATGGGAGCCAAAGTAGAACTTGCTAACACTGCACGCTAGCTAGAGCTTCCATTGAGATTCCACGATGTCGCCAGGAGTTCGCAAGACAGATACGGAGCTGCAGCACAAGAGAGGAGAGAAACAAACCCACTACTGCACAAACCGAACCACTACAGACTCGCGGTGTGCAGGCCAAACACAAGCGCCTAAGAGCTGGGAATTCATGACTTTCATCCCCTATTTTTATTGATTGTTTAAAAATATTTAAACATATTGAACATATTAACACTATATATATATTTCTATTTCTGCCTATTGGGAGTGCTAACACAAGCATCAAAAATGCCAAGTTTCAGTGATCATTTCAAGAAAGTGGAAATCAATGGATCCACTATCAATCTATTGATTGGTGCATACAAAGACAACAGAAATTGGCGAGTGTGAAATCAAGAGATTTTATTGGAAGTTTTATCTTGTTTGGAATACTACACAAACTACACTGTTTTCCTGTTTTTTTCCATCTTGCCCTTACATGTACAATAAATTAAAAAAAAATACCATTTGTGGTGGCATTCATAGGTCTGCAAACCCTGTATTTTTCCACTTATCTCTTCACAAGCAATTTTCCCACTGGTCAGCCAAGAATTATGGCCTAACATGTAAAAATTGATGAGCCCAGCAGAAATGCGACTTTCCTTTGATGTCATTTATCTACCTACTCAGTGTGAATCTCTGCACAGCAACTCTTCCGCTTAGAGAGTCTTTGTGCCAGGAGAACTTAGAATATTCGTTTGATGTTATGGTTCTGCAAATCATATCCCATTTTGAAAAAACCATTATTATTGTATTACATCCTAGGTATGGTATTATGAAAAACCTTTCTGTTTAATAGTTTTTTCGTGTCGAATTTCTCTACTGTTGGGATTTCTATATATGTTGAGAGTTCTCGCACAAAACTAAAAGGAAGAAAATTGTCCCATGGACACAGTGCACGGTATAAAAAAATTCAAAGGTACAAACGTATCACAAAATACCATCAACAGAATGACGTCCTCGGGGCTTGAACTAGAAATATTTTGCTCACACCTATTTAGTTTATTCATGTATCACCTTCGGGTGCTGCATGGTTTGTTTTGTTGCATAATTCCTATCTCCCATTCTCTAATATTGAAATTGTAAATTGTCGTGAACTCTTGGTTTTTCCTTTGATTAGATGGTTCACAAAGAACACGTTTATTAGTTTTTCTTAGTGTTCAACACTGTTTGTATCTCCACCGGTCTTTTCTTCTGCAGTGCTGTCCTTCAGTTCTAGGGGCCTTTTATCTCTAATAATAATCTTGCAGAGTACATATCATTCACTTCCCTTTGGCTTGCAACTACTGTATCTTCATCTTTATTGCGATACTGTTCCAGTTTCCTTTAAGAAAATGTTATCATGGATGACGCTTCCTCACTTAAACCAGTTGGGGTTCTTTACTTGCAGAGTCTGTGCCAAGAATTGATTTTTATGGGATTTGTTTTCTTTGAGTATATTGCTCTGTGTTTTTTGCACTGATTTTACACTACTTTTGCCGTCCGGAGGCGATAGTAAATCGACGCCTTCTGTCTACATCTTCCCAATCAGGCTCCCACATTCTCTCAATCACTATCAAACAAGCTTTTGAACTTCCTGGGCAGTTGCTTTGAAATTACATTAGACATTCAACTCATTCTTCTCTAATATTCATGGCTTCTGCTAAACATCAACCCGTTATTCTTTTGAAATTGGGGAAGATCCATCAAGGTGCCAACATTGGATTTGAATGGTTTCATCCATTGTAAAAGGCCCGACATTACCACTAGAGACTTTTCATGTTCTAGTTTATACGTAAACACCTATTTTCATTTTTTTCATGAAGAACATAACTTTCTTCCAGTTTCAATTTAGTTTTTTTAATAAAGAATAGCAAGTATTAGTTTAAGTTTCAATAGATTCTTGTACCACTCTCAGCAAATATTTTCAAGGTTTACTGGGCTGCCGTTGTGACCCCACTATATTTAAAAAATAACTGCACCTGATGTTCAACCCCTATGTACCCTGTTAAATACAGCAACTTTACCTTGAACATTTATTACGAAAATAGAAAATAATACATTGTAAGAAATGAACAGCCTTGCAAGAAACTATTTATAACGTAACTTAAACTAACGAAACAACAAAAGCTATGAAAATAGATATTTTTATATACATTAGGCCAGGACTTCAGACATTCAATAATGTTCTTTCAATTTGATATATTAGCAAATTGATTACTACATATTGTTATCACTATAATTATATATATTAGCAGGAGCAGGTCAACATTTATAGATTCTCTTTATGTTGAAATCCTTATAAAGGTAATTTATATATGGTGGAAATGTTAGCGTTTACTATTATTATTAGATTAAAGAATATTTATTACGTATCTTGAGATCTGTGTGATGGTTTCCACTGTTACATGCATCCATACTTTGAAGCAATAAGGTCTCTGGCCGTTTTAAAATGGGGTTAATTGGTTAAGTGCTCCTTGGTTCGCGGTGAGCAGCGGCAATTGCAGTCTCACGTCTAACCACAAACAAGCAGGGAAAAGCCATAACCACAAAGTCAATGGATATTGACTTCTGGTTCACATACATACCATCAACACATTCTGTTCTGAATTGTACCACTGTCGGCTGTGGTCGCCTTAGCCAATTAAGGTCAATTTGGAGTAAGTTCGTCTGCGGTTACGATCTGACGGGATTGCTAATTGAGTTCCCGACCGCATACCACAGACGGGGAAATGTTAAAAACCACCACCACATATCGCCCTCATACAATTAAGTGTAATAACTGGGGTTAGGAAGCGTAGCTTTCCTCTAATTTTTTGTATGCAGCAGGCTAGAAAGGAATCATTTAAGATTGATAGATTTTATTAGTGTACTTGTGTATAAATGATAAATGGGAATAGCCCTGGTTTGGGTACTCTTAAAAGTATCCTTTAAAAGTATGTGAGCGGATTGTCAGGGCAGTCAGGAAGGACAAGGGATACATAAAGATTCCACATGCTACTTATGATCAAGCGATCCCAGTGATCCATGCATAACTGCAAGTCCGGAGTTTTCTGAGACAAAACCCTTTTGAGACGGCTCAGATGGTCTAGGCAGAGGTCAGGGGCTTCAATAAATCCGACCCGTCCAAGTGTGTAGGTGCCATCAGTGAATTAAACAGTTTGCCTAGTCAAATGTGAGGTATCTGAAGGGGGGTAACATCTGTCGCAGCGGGGCTATGGGTTTTGGCCATGTATGGCTAAAGTAAGGCGGGTCAAGTGAGAAGTTAAGCACATGACCCTTATCCACCGTGAACGCCCTTTGCCCGGCTGCAGGAACTGTTGGCAACCTTGCGATAGGTGGGACTTGCTCCCCCGCCAAGATTGGTTGCCCATTGTTCCTATGGCTTGTGAGGTTATTAAAAGCCATCTGGTCAGTGTTCTTCGATTACCCATCTGAAGATAGCGTGCATACAAATACATTTTTCACTCGTAACCAAGGATTTGTACTCCGCTCAGGATTTTCGTAAGATCTAAGGACTTGCTAACGAATTCTGCACAGGGCCAGAACGAAAGTATTTCATTTGGCAGAGATACAGGGAACCGCCAAAAGACTGTTTCGCGTCTTTTGCTTGGGTATCAACCCCGCTCCCCTGGGAATTGATACCTAAAGACTATATTTCGTGACTTTAATTCTAGAAGCATTATTTTTGGCCGTTCCCGTAGTGTTTTATTCCGTCTTTTTTGTAATTCAGCTGTGTGTGTTTCTTTATGTAAATAAATATCAATTTAATTTATCCCTTCTTTTATTCAATCAAAAGATCCAGGGGTAATTGTGAATCACTTGGTCCTCCCGTGAACAATTACCCAGCGAGCATATAGTCAAATTTAAGTGGTACTTACCCCTGCCCTCATCCCATCTTCACCTCCTCATCCTCATAGGCAACAAGGTTAAAATAAAAAAACTAACTACTGGGCCTACTAACTCCTTAATTCAACCTTATCGGTTAGTAACCGCTATGGTAAATTGGAGGGGTTACATCCCCTCCCCCTCCACGCTACCCACCGGGAGATCAACCCCCTCCTGGGTCAACTACCCCCACACCCTCTATCCTCATCAACACACATACAAATGGACAACAGAAACAAGCAGCCAAAATGGCTAATGGCACATTTGCCATTTGTTTTGGAAACCAAAAGAAGTCACAATAAAATAACATTGAACATAACCGTTTACATCACATTACACTTTTGCCCATAAACATTACACTTGCCCTAAACCTTTTGATGTCACTGTGTTAAAACAATGCCCGAGAGTATGGGCATGGATTGCCACAATGGAAATAATTGGCACCTAAAAAAAGACCACCAATAACTACGGGACATTTTTAAAAATTCAACAATTTGCCAAAAAATGCTTTTTTTTGTCAATGTGTTATCTGTATCCTGAAAGGAAATAAAATCCATTGGTGGCTGTACCATGTATGGCTTCCATTATTTTTGGCTGAAGTGACGTTATCTTAAAGGGAGGGAAGCATAATGCTCCCGATTGGCTGTATTCCCTCCCTTTAAGATGAAGTTTGTAAAACATCGAATCCATCCATGGTACAACATTCCACCATAGATTGCTGGTATGTACCTTTGTCACTCTAAGTGACTCACAGCCTTATATGTCTATTAAGACTTCTGCTTCTAAAAGCAGATAGTGATTTGCACCTGCAACCTATAGAAATGAAAAACCTTTTCTTTTGGCTTTGGAGTACATTTAACTCATGGGCAGAGCCCCTACGTGAACTCCTGACAAAGCAACGTTAGTAAGTGCCCTTGTAGGGGCTGGCAACGTGATCACCTATTGGTGGTGATTGATACCGGCAGCAGAGAGGAACTTCAAAGCCAGATTGAGCATCACGGTCCGTACCTCCGACCATAATGGCCCACGCTTACTTCACAGACCCTTCCCGGTCCAGCTCACAGCCTATTTATTTTAAGTAAAATCGTGTTATTCATATATTTTATTATCCTTGTAACATACTGCTTTTGTGGGCTTTTTAATTAACATTTTACCAAGCTGCTTTCTTGGCTTTTTATTTAATATTTCTACTGCCTTCTCAGTGCGTCTCTCCGCTTCCTTTTATTTTGCTATCTTTGTAAGATCCCCCTGGGAGCTCACACGTTTTAGGAAGATGGTGGAGTTTCCCTAACCGGATGACAGCAAGCGTTAAGCATCCTTACTCAGTTAGCAACATTGAACAGCACGAGCGCGGATCACTCACATTGCACTAAGGTAATAAAGCTGTTTTTTATTTTATTTTAATAACACTTATTTAAGCAGGGGGTCTCCGGAGCTGAACCGATTTCATTTGAGCCTCGGATCCCCTGTTACAGGTCCCGGCTTTGTCCAAAGGATTTTAACTAATGACCCATACTCATTAGAAACTAATATTGAATATTTAACTATGTATTTTGTCATATTGAATGTAGCATTGGGCAGTTTTGTCTTTTTGTGTATAGATTTTGGCCACACGCAAACCTGCTACTTTTGACACAAACCAACACATAATATATTATATATATATATAGCAACTGTAAAATATTACTGTATGCTCATTGCTGTTTAGACGGTCCTGCAACCCGTCTTTCCACATTATCGCCAGCATACAGCACTTCCACTGCAGCCACTGGGATTCTGGGAAATACATGCAAATGAGCACTCAGTGCCACCTTTTTGTCTAAGTGATACTTACCGCATAGCAGCAAAAAGAGACAGCCTCTAATGTATTAAATTACCGCACAATAACTCCTTAATTAATACATTAATTTTTCATTCACCTGAGTGCTGTCTCCTTTTTGCTGCTATGCTGTATGTATACCTTTTATTATTTAATATGGGACAATGCACCTATTCCATTATTTAATTTCTATTGGGTGCCAGTGATTATTTTTTATCATTCTATCTATCTATCTATATATACTATATATATATATATATTATATATATATATTCAGGGGTGTGGTGTGGTTTCTTCCGCAGTTGACCTTGTGGGAATGTGTGTTTCTTTATTTTCACTTGGGTATCAGTGTTTGGAGGTTTGTGGCCCCTCCTCCCTGGTTTTTAAGCTCACCCCTCAACACTTTTAAGTAGCAGGTTTTTCCATGTACCATTGCAGATAAGGTTTTAAGATCATTCTCCTGCTCCCTCCACTGCAGATCTAAATGAGAATTTCACAGTAGTTTCAGGACCTGCCATACTCTGGGTTCACCGTGCCGGGGCTGCAGGCTCATAACGCTTTGGGGCCAAAGGTTTTAACTAAATGACCCTATTCATGAGAATACTAACATTGAAGTGTTTAATTTACCATATATTTTATCTCAAAAAAAAAAAGTTGGATGTAGCATTGGCTTTGTAACTTCTGTTTTATATACAGTATTTGGCACACTCATAGCAACTCCTCCTTTTGATACCATATATACAGTATTGATGTGGTGGGTTCTGGGGTTAGAGCTTGCAGGGTCTGTGTGTTCATTAAATTTTATCGAAGCAACTAAGAAAGGCCCCTAAAACTGACTCACATTTTAATCTGTCCTCTAACTGGTTGTCTTCTTCCTATAACATACTATCTTTAGCTGGTCATGAAATGCTTTAATATAATGTAGAACCTGTCCTTTACATAACCATGTATTGTTATTATAACTGTGCCCTGGAGAGACTGGAAACGAGAGCTTAACTCTCACTGTATTACTTCGTGTAAAGACATTTTCTAGAATAAATAAATAAATAAAATTTTAAAGTTAGGTGTATAATATCTTCAATGAGCCATAATCTCAAAATATGGAATAAATAGAACAGTCTCACCTCAGTCTTGTAGTGCTGTATCTCTTCATTTGTGCATCTTAATACTCAGCATCCCCAGAGCTGTATAAAATGTAGAGCATGGGTGGATCAAACTGTCATGTGGAGATTGGAACCAATATTCCAATTATTTAACTCGATAGTAAAACATCTATGAATCTCTAAATACATGGTTAATGCATGTATAAAAAACATCTGTCCATAACCAGATCGGTTTTTTCAGTGTGAAAGTGCACCCTTCATCTGGGTTACCTTGTGTTGGATGTAGGGGGAAATATATAGTGTACCTGTACCGCCACCACTAACTCAGTAGACTGATATCTTATGGGGAGATCGACAACCCTCTGGTTAAATCAGAGCTAATCTACTTTAACGTTATGCCTCATGCTCACGTTTACATTTTTTTCTTCTTTTTAAACACTATAAATAAGGAATCTTGTAAGCCATTTTAGTCTGACCTAGCAGGTGTCAGATTGCAACGTGAGGCCTCCACCTTTGCTACTCAGATTTTTTGGCATTCAGGAACAATAAAGCATCAGTACTGATGAAGAGTTATGAGATCTCATCAATAGAGTGTGGATAACCACGACAATCTTTTTAGGGGAGTGTTCCCGAACAGACCCCACCACAGCTGACTCTTGAGGCTGTTAGGAGCGCTTGGTGGAAGTCATCACAACTCATACTGTGGGTACTCGCCTTCTATCCATGGTGGACAACTGCAGATCTTGAAAAGTAGCAGCCTGACGTAAAACATACATCCTACAGTGTACTGTATATTAATCTAATGTTCACGTGAATTCCCTACACTACCTTGTACAGGATCACACCTTACAGTATTATTGGCTGTCACTCAGGACAGTACATAGATATGGTGGCTATTCTCACAATAAGTTGATGTGACAATGCTTAAAATAAAGATCTCTCCAGACATCCACAAATATTACATAGCAAGCACAATTGAAACAGCTGTCATGTGAACACCGACCCGCCAATGTTGCCTGGATTGAAATAGAGTCCAAGTATGGCCAGAATGCCTTCTCTGTATGCCTGGCCTCCCCGGAGTCCTAGACAGGGAAGATAGACAAGCACATAACTTAAATTAAAGCAACAATACTCCCTGGGAGTTATTGTCAAAATTAAGACCAGATTTGGGCTTTGCTCATCCTAGCCCACATCTTATACGCCCATACCAAATAATCCCAAATTCCCCCCGGGATATGCAGATCTCAAGCTTTATGAACAATTTAAAATCGAAAGGATTGGGGCGATTGCGGCTCTCCCTAAGCCCCTCGGAAGGCTCCTGAGCTACCCAGAAGTACGAGCCAAATAATAAGATCAGAGAACGGACCACATTTAAATATTTACAAAAAATCCGACACTTTGCCCCCAACTATGCCCGCTCCAGAATTTCCCCCCTCTCACCAAATTTGAGTCGGCTCTGCAAAGCAAACAACCTACCAAAAGGGACTAATCTCTGAAATATACGTCGATTTAGAATATTCGGGTTGGCCCCCCAACCACGACATAATTCCATGGGCTAGGTCTGACTTGAATATCACAATAGAGAGAGAGAGGTGGTAGGAAGGTGGCGGGCAGCCTCGGGACATCCTTATGCACCACAACCAAGGAAAATTGATAAAATCCCTGCGAGCACTGGACCTCACCCCTGTGCGTTAAATCAATCTACCCCTGGCGTCGACCGATGCTGGAGTGGCTGCGGACTTAGAGGGGACACTGGCCCACATCTGGTGGACTGTCCGGAAATTATAAAATTTGGACTAAGGTTCCCACAATTTTATAAAAGAGGTCACCAACCTGTAATTACCTATAGAAACCCGCTGACCTTCTTACTTGCAAGGCCCTACCCGGAATTGGGCCGTCCAACTAGGAAATTATCTCCTTTATTCTCACTGCGGCTAGATGTGAGATAGCGGCAATCCCTGGAAATACAAACCACCCCATTCAAGGTCTATCAAAAAAGAGGATCGTGAGTGATGCCTTCTGGAGAAGTTTGACGGCATGCTCATACAAGGCTCTTTGCATTTATAAATTGGGAGCCCTGGATCCCTCCTTACGAGAGAAATGACGACACAGACACCTCCTAGAGATCAAGCTCGTCCACCTAAGCTCTTGCGCCTAATACTGCAGGCTGGGAACGTGGCTCCCAGGGGCGGAAACACCTCCCCCCCACACCCTTTCCCGCACACTCCCTCCCCACCCTGCCTCTCTGTCTTCTCCTCTACGAGGACCTCCCCTTTCAATACAGCCATGCTGTCTTTCTTTTTTCCCCCAAAAAAAGTAAAATGTTATGTTATTGAGGCTGTGAACTGTATCTGATAATCAGCTTGGGTTGGGTGATGCGAATGGGCCTAATAAAATATTTGGAAAAATAGATCTCATATTTAAGTATAATCCAGGCCTGTTTTAACATTTACAGTCAATGAACAATAACTATAGTATGCTAAGTATATTTTTATCCTCACAGTAATGTTAACCATTCCTAATACAGGGTGCGGCAAACTTTTTGTTTGTTCCTGCGCCCCTCCCCTGCTCTTCCCCCCCTGTCCCGTGCCCCCCCCCCCCTCACCTTGTATCAGCGGCAAATGAACCCCCGGCGTCATTTGATGCTAGCTTTCTGGCGAGGTCACCCAAGCCATCTGAGTCAAGGTCAATTGAGTTTAGCAGAGGCCTGTCGCCTGGTCCCCCAGCAGTTAATTTTGGGAAGCACGGCCTCTTTAACTAGCCCCCCCCCCTCAACTGCCCCCCCCCCCCAAAAAATCTTGCACTCCCCCCAGTTTGCACACCCTGCCTTAACTAGATTGCAGTAAATAACTATTTTTACTATACTTTCAGAATGGTACATACTAATACATAATCATATTACACCTTTTTTTCAAAGGAATCTAAACAATTATCCAAAAACATA
Organism: Ascaphus truei; assembly: GCA_036426205.1. NCBI lineage: Eukaryota > Metazoa > Chordata > Amphibia > Anura > Ascaphidae > Ascaphus > Ascaphus truei. The sequence goes on from WSYH01002902.1 coordinate 15,506, forward strand.
TTCGGGGCCTCAATAATGCTCCCGCTATCAAGGAAATCCATATGGTCAACCATGCCTAAAGTCCTGTTCGTAAAATCCGGATGTGCTTCAGATGCCAGGAGAATTTCTCATGACAACGGGGGTGCACGCAATAGAGAATTCATAGTGTAACTGCTAGGCAAATCCTAATAACTAACAAGACATAACAACACAAAAACCATACCAAACCACGACTGTAGACTAACCACAAAAGACTGCCAAACATACACACACTACAACACCTAATGAGATGCATAAGATAATATAAGAGATTAGCACGTTAGCACTCTTTTCTTTCTGCCCCTTATTCAAACAATAGCCATAGTCCTTTTTTTATATGTACCCAAGATTGCATTACCTAATGTAATTGATGTCTATTATTTACCTTTTTGAAGGATCATCAAGCAGTCACACATCTGTGGAGGCTGGAAACCTCCTTGCGGACTAACCCTACTGAATTCCTGGAAGGTAGAAACAGTGGCATTATACACACACGGACACCGGATCCTGCAAGAGGAGTACATTGCTCCAGGCTCAGCACCTGTGGAACCACCATGTTTTCCCTCCCCAGCTGCACATCCCAGAAGCAATCACTTGCTCCTTCTTGCTCTCTTGTAATTTTGCCATTAACTCGGTTTCGATAATATCGGACTTGATGTTGGCAATCAAAATTTTATGGTATTTTGTCCTTTGAGTTCCGGTTTCCCCGCCCCCTTTTGTTGTTTAATAATACTGCATTTTTGGGGGCTAAATGCAATTTGATGACTCTTAAGGCCATGGACTGAAAGCAACCACCACAACACAAATCAAAAAGGATGAGAGATATTGAATGGTGTCCCAATTCCTTTTGTTTAATGTCAGCAACTTCCTAATGCAGAGATATTGGAATAAACCATAACTATCCAAGAAAGTCACAGAATCATAAAATCTTGAAACAAATATGCTATTTTTTACAGCGATATACTTGGGCTGGATCTTCTTACAAACTATATTAACCACCCCTATTGTGATGAGATTAAGTTACATTTATAAAAAGCTGCAGTCTAGCTGCCCCGTCCACATGCAATAGAATAACACTGGATATTTCTATTTTATAACCCCTAATAATGCTTTCATCATAGTGTCGTGTATTTTATCTCATTTTACTGTAGCAGGTCCTGGAATTTCTATTGCCAACAGTAAACATATGGCTTTCTGGGTTTGTTAAAAAAAAATTTATAACGTTGTGTATGTTGGGATTGGTTGTGGTAAATGGAGCAGTGATATACCTAACAACATATCTCTACTGGTAACAGGGTAGCATATATTCCATAATGATGTAGGTATAACATATCTATTGAGCCCACGCGGTTTTCGAGCCCTACTCCGCCGCGGAGGGGGTAAAGATTCTTATTTTAGTTATGTGTACTCCATGGAACTAATCTTTGTTACAAACAAGAAATAAATAAATAAATAAAATAATTTTTTTTTAAAAAGGGGGGGAGGGGGTAGGGTCGCGGTGGTGGAAGGAGTGAAAGGGAACTTATAGGGGTGAGGATGTAGAGGTTTCAGGAGTCTACTAAGACCGGCTTTTCAGAACTATGGAACTTGTAGAAGATCAGTGGCATCATAAGAGTTAATAATGGTGTGGAATGGTGATCAGCCGTCAACTTATTTTCCACTCCAACCCCAATGAGAACGCATCTATTACTATTATAGCCAAATTGTGTCAACGCTCTACCCCTGTGAATGTCTGTCTGAGCTAGCCATGTGGCCCAAACTTTTAAGTAGTTGTCACAGTATCCTACCTAGCTTGGTTAGCTTTTTCCATCTGCAGATATACCACATACGGTTTCCGAATCTTCTTTGGGAAGAATGGAATTTCGGTGCGTTTTCCATAATTGCTGCGATCTCCGCACCGCGTGTCGATTGCAAAGTGTGCAATTAGTTTTGTTTGTTGGATTTTGATAGAGGCCCTTTATAGTCATGTTTATGAGAAACAGCCACTGGTCTGGGGAAATTGTGAGATCAATATTCTCTGGATCCAATTTCTGATCTTTCCCATTCGGGGTAGCCGAGGGCAGGACACAGCACAATGTCAGCAGGTCAGCCTCACTAAGCCCATGATTACGCCTTCTATGTATCTGACAGTGGCCCTACAGTCTTTGGTCAAACCCATGCCGATGGTATCCAGGTGACTCATCTTACTCCATGGTAGAAATCCTATTGACAGGACTCTAAAGACTGGACATCTACTGAACACTTGGCCTGGCGCTCTGCATTTTTCCCTCCTCGCCAGCATCTTTCTCAGCCTCCCTGTGCATCTCTTGCTGCTTTGCAGATTCTCTTCTGCTTCCCAACTTGCTGAAACTGGAGGATATTGCGGTCACATTGCCACATGACCACATCTTAAAGCAGCAACATGCAATTACCAAGAGTTGTGCAGGACTGCTGGAATTCTCGGAGTAACAACATTCCTGGTTCCACCACCACTTGGCAATTTCCCAAGGGCAAAGCAAAAAAAAAACAAAAAACACTCTTGCCCCGCTGCTGTGCTCCTCCTGGCACGCATTTCGCACTCTCAGGCTCCTCTTGGTTTCCCCAGTGCAGTAATACATCCTCTTCAACCAGCCATAATTGCACAAACAGTGCCAAATAAAAAGATAGAGACGACAAGAGAGGAATAGGAACTTTTGTTTTACATATATCATGCGCACCCCCAGTAAATCTTCAAATGCTTTACCTAGGATCTCTGCCCCCAGAAAGTATAAAGGAACAAAACAGTGAGACAATCACATATCTGTAGAAAAGATCTAACTTACATCATTTAATTTGGCATATCCTGGACATGGAGACAGCACATTGTTTTTCAGGGGAGGTTAGGCCCCTTCATGTAAACCAGCATAATGACAAGTATGGTAATAAATACTAATTAGAAAACAAAATGCGATTTTCGTTTTTGCAACCACAAGTGTGTATTGTGACATCAGTATACAGTATATTTGCATGTGTAATAGGGACTGTGAATGTAAGATTTCAGTTCAGTTACTTATGTTATTTTACGTAGGTTTGAATCCGGTATATGATCCTAATGCCACACATGGAAATATGCTAATTTTGCAAAAGAATCTTCCTGCAGATGCTAATTACATAGAGAAGGTATTTTTTAAGAAGTCAAGAGATAAAGGTTGGAATCTATGGATAGACAGGGAGGCCCATATCAGCTGTCTTGAGAAGTCTGGGGAAGGGATGTGACGGGAGCTTTGTGACAGGCTATATAATACAACACCAAATAACTGGGTTTGTAACTTGAACGAGGCGAGATATAATAAGTATATTTATATTCCTTAAATAGGTGAACACACATATAGTAAAGTAACAGGCCAAAGAAAGTACACTTACTTTGGGGTGGGGAATGAGAAAGTAATCATGTAGTCAATTCTCCAGCCAATCAGAGTAACAATTCAGATGGTATAGAGACGAAGGATATGGGTTGACCCAGTTTTTATATATCTTTTTGTGACCCTATCCTTAACATTTAAGTACAGGTGATTGGACAACAATTATCTGTATCCAATCTTTAACGTGGGAATACATTTTAATCCATGCCCCCTGCTAGTTAGGACATGGCACACTAGGACCCTGGGGTCCTCATTTCTGTAAGGCCCCACATTTACATCCGGAATGCCAGCTCAGTCTAACCAAATGGGATTTCTGGCAGATCTCTTTGGTTTTAAGGTGTTAAATGTGACACTCATTGACTGCTCTGGTTTTAGGTCGCTCCGCCCTCAGTACAGTGGCGGTGACAGTGAGGGTGACAAAATCCTTTGAACAATCTTAAGACCTAGACATTGGTCGCCTCTCTGACCATAATGCGACCTTGTATGCACGGAATTTTCCTCTGGGTTTTCCCTGCCTTGGGTTACAGGTGTTACAATAAAATATAAACACTATTAGAATATCTGGTTCCGTTGGATAACGCGGGGCCACACTATCCGATCTTAATGCCCGGAACTGGGACCCATATGGCGCGAAGTTTTCAGTCTCTAGGACCTTCGGAACTCCGGAGTTACACAATACAACTTAAAACCGTTTCTATTTTAATACCAACAATCTCCGCTTTAAATGAAATCACGATTTCCTCACTAAATCCCATTGAAAACAACTGGCTCGCCGCCATAGACTTTCAATGGCAAACCGCCGGCGTTGGTGGCTCTATGGGAATTCCGCCGCATAGACTTTCAACGGGGCGTCGCCGCCGTTGAAGTCTATGGGGTTTTTGTTCTTCTCCGCCATAGCGGTCAATGGAAATTGGCCGCCATTGGGAGTCCTATGAGAAAAGTCCCCGAACTTTCAGGGCGTCCCTACTCGTCGGGTTGGTCACGCAGGGTCAATGATGGTTCTGCAGCCATGCCGGAGCAGTGCTACATATAACCCCAAACCCCCCCCGGCCCTCATGACCCTCCGGAACCGAGGTATGGTTCATGGTTTTCAGCTTTTACACCTTAGTCGAATTCCTGAGCTGTTTCTGTTCTGCCGCCGCCATTGGAACCTATGCTCCACCGCCCGCGCTCTCTAGGCACGAACCTTCTCGGGGTCCAGGCTACGGGGACCCGGTGGTGGTCGTGTGGGGAGGCCTAGGGACTAGGGGCAAAGGAATTTTATGTCTGGGTTCCCTAGAACTGTAGATTCCCCACGCCACTTAATGTTGAAACTTGACTAACCCCGTGATCAAGCTCTTTTTAAGACAAGTATCCGCTTTGCGGTTTTGCGTTTGGACGGCGCCATCTCATTTCCTGGACAGCGCCGTCGAGGATCTCCATTGAAGTCAATGAGCCTAACTTGACTTACATGGGACAACCGCCGCGTCCCCCCTCTCTGACCGCCTCTGCTGTCTTTCGAAGGAAACGACAGTCCAAAACAGCAAGATCCACCTTGAAATGCCTGAAGCTCTAATGTCGGCCTTGGGACTCTGCAAAATGGTGCCTGAAAAAGCGGGAAAATTACACAAAGGCTAAATCACTGAATAACTATTAACCCTTGCACTCCCGGCTGGATCCCAGTGTATTGTGATGCAGACAGGGCCAACCGATATAACCAGATACCAATAACATGGGGACAGGGGAATATACATTTTACATGTTAGAACAAGAGTTAAACACATTTCTGGCACTGCAGCCCGTTAACCCCTGTTCTCCCTTGTGAGGTCAGGGGATGGCCAATGGGGTGCAACCCCTTTAATACCGGGCCACCCCCTTCTCCCTCTTACGGGACTGTCAGTGAGGGACAGAACAGTTGTCTGTATGGATGTAGTCTTTATTTATATAGCGTCATTAATGTGCAACGTGGACAATCATATAAATAACAAAAATATAATAACTGACCATGGGAAAAGTGCTTCAGACATACCCGTAACATTTAGTGAAAGGAGTCCCTTCTTCAAAGAGCTTACAAATTTTAATTGGTAAGTAGGAACGAACGCTAGCGACAGTATGAGGGCATTCTTGTAAAGTGCGTCTGCATGGGGCCAAGCTTTATGTATCAGTTTGGTAGCACACGTTGGCCCCCCCCCCCCTCCCAATCACAGATAGAGTGCACCATTGTGAGGGGAATCTATATGTTATTACCAGGTGTGGTGCTTTTTACCTGTCAGGTTCACATGAGGCCTGAACCTCCGCCAGTTGAAGCCTGGGGGTGTAATCCTCTGTAACGATTCTCATATAAACACAGCACTTCATATGTGCAGGTTCTAAGGGTAGAATACCCCCCACACAGGACCCCCATATTAATACCATACCACCAAATATATATAGATATACTGTTTACTTATAAGGGCAGGATGGAACAATACAAACAGTGGTCCCTCTGCAACACGAATAGGCACCACTATCCAAGGCCTCTCGCACGGGCCTAACCCCACACTTCACTTCCCAAAAATCACCATAGTCTGCAATCCCACCCAAGTGTGGAACAGCGCTGCCCACTAAGATTAGGTGTATAGGTGGGTGCACTTGGGATTTTTGATGGTAAACCTCCCGTGCTCCTGCACCTGGGTACAGCCGAGAACAACAGCCCAGGATAGTCGGTTCTTGCAATCCAACGCCGAAGCCTCAGGCGAATGGTGTCCTCCACCTGGGGGATATTCCTTCCCTGAGCGATCTCACGTACAGATTTCTCTATCTGCAGTGGGTAGTGTGAGTCCTAAACACACTTTATCAGCGGTCTTTCTGCAGCACGGCAGCTGGTCCCTAATCTTACACTCTGCTCAGGGCATGATCCCTACTAGGTACCTTTCCAAGCAGCCACGAACTTAATGGTGGAGTTGGGCCTAGCTGGGCCCTAGGGGGGGTAACCTGGCCAGAGTAGCGCCACTTGGCTCCCCTATCCACTACCTCCCCCTACCTTCTCTTATCCCAGCACCACTAACTACTTCTTTCTATCTGACTGAGCGCGCCAACAATCCTTCCCTTCCATAAATCCGGCAGCTCATTGCTTCCTGGCATCAGTGGACTATACCTGCTCTAAGCATTTGTTCTGGGTCTGAGTCTCCATGGCCCTCTTTATCATTGGGGCCACGTGCGCAATGTGTACTGCACAATGCACAGTCTCCTGTCCTGCGTATACCATGTATGGCCGCCGCATTGCCCTAACTGCGCATGTGTGCTTCTAGGGGTCCCTGCACTATGTAGCCCACCCATTGGGTCCTGCCTCCCTTTCTATACTGGCCACTGCATTGCATCTGCGCATGCCGATAGCCTCCTCGCATGCATGTACACAGCAAAGATTGCGGCGCCGTGCCTCCTACGTCAACGGGAGGTCCCCCTTGATATCTCGCCCCCACATCTTGCCTTCCACTACGGCCGGAGGTACCGCGGGGAAGGATGGGGGAACCGGTGAGTCCAGAGGGGACCTGGCTACATTTGTTAAATAGTTTAGCCACGGTGCTATTCTATGCTCTTTAAGCATGGGTCTTAAGTGGGTCTTAAAGTGGATCGCGAGGGTGCTATCGGTATTAGGGAAGGGCATTCCCCAGGGAAGGGGCAGTCAGTGAGAAGGTTTAAGGCGGGAGAGTACTTTAGATTACAAAGGGAGTATGAGAGAAGATATCTGAGTAGAACGCAAGAGTCAGGATGGTTGGCATATCGAGAAAATTAGGGCTGGAGATGTAAGAAGTGGCAGAAGAGTGAAAGCGCTTTAAAAGTGGAGAGGAGAATTGATTGCGAGATGCAGATTTGATAGAAGCCAGGGAGAGGGATTTCAGCAACGGTAGACGCGAGACAGATTTAGGAAAGAGTAGAGTGATTCTGACATGCAGCGTTTAGGATCGAGTTAGGGGAACAGGTGAGAGGCGCGAAGGCGACAGCAGGAGGTTTTATTGTAATCGAGACGGAGAGAATGAGGGCCTTGGTCAGAGTTTTTAGCATTCGAGCAAAACAGGAAAGCGTATCTTAGTTAATTTGTGGAGGAAAAAGCGACAGGTTTAGATATTTTTGAATGTGAGAGAGGAGTGGTGTGTGACCCTAGGCAGCTGCTTGGGCTACTGGGTGAATACATGGTACTTCAACGTATGTGGAAGGAAATGTAGGGCCAGGTTTTGGGAGGAAGATGAGAGCTCTGTTTTTGCCATCGTTAAGTTACAAGTCGGCAGAGAGCCTCCAGCGATGATATATCGCAGAGAGACCAATATTGCTATTGATAACTGATGATAACTAAGGTAATAATTTCTGTTACACTTTATTTCCTTGACATGGAGGGTGGGTAGGTTCCTTATCGGTGTGGCATTCATGTAAATGGCCCTATGGTGTTCTTTCTGAAATTACACATGGTGTTATGGCCTATGTTTTTCGAAATACACATGGTGCATACTCTGGTTCATATAGTTAAAAGTAGGAAGGCTGACTAGGTGTTTTTGTTGGAAATATCTGCAGTTTAACTAGTTAGAATAGACGGGATAACACAGGAGAGAGGAGAGCGTTTTTAACTATCAATACAAAGATCAGGACAAGGATTATACCACAAAAGAATGTATTATGCCACACCATCTTTGAAAATATGATAACTTATTGATGTCACCACCATTTTATCACTGTTTCTGTAATGTTAATCGTTTATTTTCAAATAAGTTTGTTTTGTGTGCTTTAAAATGGGAAATGTTGAGTGTTGTTATGCCACGTGATAACCAGAGCTAGGACCTTTTACCAGGCGGTATATAACAACCCCTCAGACCAAACATATAAAGAACACAATTATATACGTACGAGCTTCAAACCTATCAATTCAATAACTAAACACTCATGTCCATATTATACGTGAAGTAGTTACATTGTAGCAGCATACATTAAGTATAATAGTATCATAATGCTCGTCAACAATGTAAAATGTTACTCTACTTGAAAGCTCTTTATTCGAGACCATCGGGAAGTAGGCTGCATTTACCTAATAAGTCCAATACACCAGGCCACTCATAGTGGGCCCGCGGCGCCGCAGGGGGGGGAAGGAGGCGGGACAGTTGTCAGGGCACCCGACGGCTGCAGGGAGGCCCATACGCGCTCCGGAAATTTCGGTCCCAGCCCAACTACCTCTGATCCGCGCCAAACACCCTGCACGAAGCCGGGGAATCCGACGTCCCTAGCTCTGCACACCTACCTGCCTCTCTTCCCCACCCCCACCTCTGTTTTCGCGTGGCTGCCGACCCCAGAAGAAACCTGGCCCAGACTCTCACGTTACAAGCATGAGGTTTCCGTTTGTCCCCATATTTTTCTAATTACTGCTATAATATTATGTATGATATACTGTATTGTTGATAACGGTAACCAAATTGATGTTGTCATTTCGCCCACTGTATTAAACCTCCGTCGAACCCCAGGCTGATCATGTCGACCTCGTTATGATTTTGATGCCACTCTGTATGTCCTTCTAAAGCATTACAATTCTTTTCCCCAGGATAGATCGCGTCACTGGTCTGGTGTGGTGACTTCACAGTGGTTCGCACTCGTGCTATTAATGGGACGCACCACCTGGGTATGATCATTAGCCCTTTATTACTTTAATGTCACTTGGGTATTTGTAAATCACGTTTAATGCACATGAATAAGTTTTTGACATTCACTCTCTAATACGGAGCGGCACCAATCATGATTGGATGCGTCTGCCGTCTTATTGGACTTATGATGCTTACCAATGGCGACCGCCTATAATCACATGTAAACCACTAAGAGATGTCGTTTTGTGAGGTATATTTCTGTACTCCTCTTTTTACCTACCTTTAGTTCGTGGATAAGGTGTTCTTTTTCCGAAACGTCACGTCGTTTATCACTAGGTGGATGTCCAGTTTCTTAACTGCTGTACGAGTTTTACTAGCGTATTGTTAGCTAGTCAGCGCTGTCCTTATATGTTTGCTATCACTCACCCGTGCACACGCTGCCCCCATTGTGCTATATATTCCTCACATTATCCATTACTGTAGTTTGTGACGATCTTTTGTAGCATGAGTTTTATTAATGTGAATATATTTAATTTTGTCAGAACCTGACGTCACCGTGTGGTGTCCCTTCCTTTTCATTGACTATTTAGAGCTTATTATTTTGTTTACTCTCGACCCCAGGAGGACGCTGCCAGTTTCAGGTTGTAGAAAGGAAAAAAAAATTTGGGGTCACTCTTTTGTGCAACCAACAAGAATTGATGCCAGCATGGAAATAATAAACAAATATCATTCAGAAAACAATACCGAATCCCCCCCTCCGATTATACGGCTAGGAAACAAACTCGAATCAATAGAAATCACTGTAGAAAAATGGTAGTAATGATATATAATATAGAAACTTTGTCTAAATTTAGCCATAGCGGGGTCCTTGATGGAACACCTATCTCTTTTTTTCAACACAGCACTCTACGACCCGGTCTAACTACCTGGATCGTAACACGCACCATGAACCTAAGAATGACGCATGGCAAGACGGAAATGAATGAACTGATATACTGTGGAAAATGGAATGCACACAGATAATAATGCCGGAAGTGGAATGAACATAAGAAGATAAACGCACAAATAGAATGATGATTTAAGATTTAATCGAAAAATGTGGATGAAATTTGAGGAGCGATTCGTATATTAGGAATACAGCTCATATCCAAGAAATAGGGACAGTGAAAAGTGACACACACGTGAGACGAGAGAAAGAGGAGAAAGAGATGAAGAGAAGAGTACACAGATGAGGTCATGAGATCAGACGCAGAGGCACCAAAAGAAAATGTCCCAATAAAAGGTGCCAAGAGGTTATGTTACCAATCCCTGTTATAATTATCACAATTAAAGTGCTTTTGCAATCAGTACTGGCGTATTAGTGACTTCACTGGATAGAAATTGTTTAGACGGCTACAGATTCCTGTCACTTCCTTCCACAAGTACCCACATTGCTCTAAATTTCTGATTCTCCCTTCATCCAGGAAATGTACATGTAGACAGGGAGGGGAACAGCAGAGATAACCATACTGTAGGTCTGCAACTCCAATACGCGCCCCTTTAGGCTCCCATTCTGCATGTCTCAGAGGGTCCATTAATGGCGCCTGAAGGGCCCTCCAATTCAACATGGTCGCGTTTGAGCTCACCCCTTCCGTGCACTCCAGCGCCCAACTGCAGCAAGCCTCACACCCTCCCTCATTGTGCAACTATGCTCTCTAGGCTTACCCTAGCAACTCTTTTCTATGACTTCCCCACCAAACGCATCATTACCTCATTAAACCCCTTCCAGGCCATTACCTCCTTATATACCCCCCAACCTCCAGGTCCATTTGTCCTTGTACCATCTGTGTCTCCCTTTCCTCCATCCAGGATCATACCCCATCCTTCTCACCAAGGGGGGTCAAGCTGGCCCATCTGCGAACAAGTCACATGCCGCGTCGGTGCACAAACTCTCGTCACACCCAGACTCATTACCTACTTAACACCTCCCTTCCCCCCCCCTTCCAGACCCATTACTAGGACAGCGATCATTGTTGGTGGATTTAAATCCGTCTCAGATCGCGGCTCTTTGGCCAAGGATTTCTGTGATCAGTCCCAAAAAGTTAAATCTGTAATGGCGGATTCAATCTGTCCCCAGTTACTTATTGTTTATTTTTAAATAGGCTCATGCAGCTGAACCACGTTGATGTCATTGCAAGGCAATGCTTTAAAGCCACTAAGGAGGCCTTCCATAGTGTTGTTTATGTTATATTAACCTCCATGTAGCCCTTTCTGGTCAGCAGTTATGGAAAACAATGACCAATTGACCCGTGGGCTATTAAATAGTAATAGTACTATAATGTAATTTCATTACTATTTTATCAATCTATTCAGGTGGTTTAGCTTATCTTGCCTACCTGACAAGGTGATAAAATATTAGATTTTTTTTAAATGTAAAGGTTAGAAGCCCTGAGCTGGACCCCATTAATTTCAGCTCCGGACCCATTTTCGATATACATACGTCCATAGGTGCTGTTCTGTATCTCTCTGCAGTTTAATGTCCTGGTCATGGCTTTCATTGGCTCGTGACAAGGACATTGAAACAGAAAGAGGCCGACAGCACCTATGGAGGTAAGTATCTCAGGAAGCAGGGGTCCCGGAGCGAAATCAAACCTTTTTTAATGTAAAAGACTCATATATCCTATTGGCAACAATAGTGCCTTTCCATAATAAATCCACAGTAACTCTATCACGTTACATTCGTAATACCTACTTGAGTGTGTGCATTTTCTTTTAATATAGTCACTATTGTAGCGTGGCGTGGGGGGGGGGGTGTTGTTTAGGAGCTCCTTTCCTCTTAGAGCTCAATCTCTGTTTTTGTTGGGGCTTTTGTATATAGTGATATTAAGTGCTGTTACATAGGGGGACTTGTTACTGGACCACTGGCCCTCTGGGTCTCGAGTATGGCCAGTTCTCCCTTTTTTTGTGTGTGTGTACAGTAGAGGCAACTCTTATTCTAACAAAAAACCGTGGCAATTCCCAAAAAAACCCAGGAAACACACAGGTTACATTCTGAATACATGCCTTAAACTTTCCTTAAACTATCCCCAGCATTTTCATGATTAATGGCTATCAGATTAACAGCGGGGGCTCCTGGCAGTCCCATTCAAACTGAATTGGACTGCCAGGGATACCTGCTGTGTTAATCCATGGGTCGTTCGTATGCAGAAATGCTTAAACGTGCCTCAAACAGCCCCAGACATACCAGCACATACCCAGAATGTAACCCGGTAGTTTACGGCAAATGTTAGAATAAACGTGCCTCTGTATGTCTTCTCCTTCCCCTATGCACTAGCACACGTTCATCTCTACTGATCTTATTATTGAATACAGGAGTGCTGGTGTCATATCTGTTGTTTTGTCTATTTTCCTAATGTTATACATATTATTTAGTCTCTCCCTTTATCTGAGCACCTGCGTGTAGTACTGTAGTTGGTTGGAAGATAATCAGATCAGTAACAGTACCAATTTAAGTTCATGTAGCTGAACAAACAAATCTGCATCCCTTTTTAATAACATTGATCATTAACCAAATAATGTGGCAGATGATAAACTCTTTTATGTCACAGCAGACAAGGGACCTGGATAATGGAATTCTGGGTATGGGAGAGGTATAACTAAATTCACATTTTATTTTAATTATGAACCAGCAAAGTCACCAAGGACATAAGAGCAGTATTCTCGATACAGTATAAGTAGATGATAAGAATGAAATAAGGTAAAAGACAAAAAACCAACTAGTGAGAATTGGCACACACCAAAATAAAGTCAGATTGCCAATAATAATCAGTCAATTATTTTATCCAGTGCCAAAGTAAACCAATGGCCCTATCCCTAAACAACCCCTGACAGAGTCCCACCCATCATCTATATAATGCTGAAAGCTTTTTCCTGGGCTCTGAGAAACTGCCTGCAATGGTTTGAAGGTTTGGAAGCGGGGGTGTTTGCAAATCTGTTCCAACAATTTCTAGAACCAAGTTTGTGGAAAGAAAAGAGAGCATAGCAACTAAAAGATCATGAAGCAAAGCAGTTATGTAGGCCTCATAAGGAAGTCGTGACCTCCTACTCCGACCACTTAGAATTTCACCTAAGGGTAGCAGAATTTAAAAAAGTTTGCAAAAAACTCTGCAGGATTCAGGGTGTCTGAATAACTGCACACTGAAATATATATATATATATATTCTATACGATATTCTAATAGATATAGATAGTATATATATATTATATACACACACACACCACATCCAGGACATGGGCTGACCCATGGTTTGTCCATTCTGATTGAGATATATATAATCATATTTATACTATATCTTGTTTGTAAGAGTAAAAGAGAGAAACAGGAGACGTTGCCCTTTCATATTTAAGGGATTCATAAATAATGAATTTCATGCAGGTGGCTTCAGTAAATGAACATTTGCATATTACATTTGTAGATATTTCCTTACAAATAGTAAGAGAATAACACACAGAACATTAATGTATTAGGCACCTCACTAAACGTTCTGAGCAAACCCACCGAAACCCTTAAACAACCCTCAACATATTGCATGAGGACTTGAAACAATGATTAAAAAAAGAAAAAGCTCAAACTTAGGAATCACTGAAGCAAAAAAGGAACTCGTTGCTGAACATGTCAAACAGAGTTTGCCTGCTCTGCCCCTCCCCTTACCTCCGTCATAATTTGACATCAACAACATCATGTGGACGTCCGCCGTTGTCCATTTGACTCCGCGTTGTCTGACGATGCATCGCAGAGGCCTCGATGCTCCACCTGCATTTTATTTAAATGTTGTAGGGAAGAGGTGGGCCTTTGTATCACTGCACCCCCAGAAATTTGCCGCCCCCCTTCTAACCCTCACAACTGTAAGACCTAAAGTAACAAATAAAATTGTGGTCTGTTTTTGATACCTGTGCCCTTAGTCAGTTTTTATTTTGGTCCCTTAATGCCTCTGGTGTTAAGCATTCGTTACCTACCGTATCCATTCTAAAGTAATTCATCAAGCAAATAACCCATGCACATTTTATATTCCAATTTAATATTTCTGACATACGCATCTCCACCATCCAGTCTCTGAACTAGTCTCCAATAAGTAGCAAAAAACACACGGGCGATAACTGAAGATGCCTTGTGGCTGCAGGTAGATCAGTTTGGTCCACGCACACTTATGACGTTGCCAATGTTGAGAAGATGTGGTCTTCTTTAAAAAAAAAAAAAAGAGCTCTTTTAAGCGAGTTCAAGCAATATACTGCCTGTGTGTTTTTTTTTATAAATCAGTTTTCTGTAGTAAGAAAAAATACTTTAGTATTTTCTGTTTTAAAAAACAACAACTTTGAAGACCAATTTCTTGTATTTTATTTAACAAGCAAGCTTGTTCCTTAGCAACGATTACATTCACATATTTAAGATGTCGCCAACGTGGTCGCTCAATAGACGGAGAACCAATTGACCGGCAGCCTATGCAGTTCTTTAGGTATTGGAGATTTGCCCACATGAACTATTGAGTAACAAAATAAATAAAAAATAAAAAGGATGAACTGCAGCTTTAATGTAAGACTATATTAACTAAGTACTGTACCCACACAGCAATCCCAGAAGGTGTCTTAAAATCTGCATTAAATCTGCTTTAATCAGCAGTCCCTAAACTATTGTTAAAAAATTTTTACCATGATTGGAACAAGCGGTTTTCTTGGAGCTCAGTATTTTCAGGTGCAAGCATTTGGCAGCCATTTTGTTTCACCAGGTTACATCAGCACATTCTTGGTATCATGCCAAATAAAACATTGCTAAATGTAGGCTTTGACATACAGATGAAGCCAAACTAATGATAAAGAGGAATAACATGAAAAATGTAGTAAATATTGCATTCGTTGAGAGAACGCATGTGTTCCATTGTTAAATGGCCGTCACTGTAAAATTTGCAAGTATCAATCCGGAAACGCTCACCCCACTGGATGTCAAATCCATAACTATAGTGGTTGGGGTGCGCGTACATCTGCATTCTGCTCAAGAATGTCTTCTCTCTACCTTTGTATCTAAAGCCCTCTCCCCACCTAAACCACCTTCTCATCGTCTGCCCCACACCTCTTCGAATGCCCTTCCTCTCAATACCCAACTAGCACCCCGCTCATCCACTTCAGACAACACTTGCTTAAAGAAGCATATTATACCCGTAGATATTACAGACATGATACATAAAGCTTGGCCACGCCCCCCGCAGAGCACATACCAAAATGCCCTCCTACGGTCTCTGTACGTTCCTCCTACTGCCAATTAGATCTATAATCTCCTCGGAGCAGGGACTCCTCTTCCTAAATGTTACGTTGTCTGAAGCACTTATTCCATGACCTGTTATTTGGTAATTATTATTATTTGTTATTTATATGGATTACCAGTGTATTACTACTGTGAAGCGCTTTGTACATTAATGGCGCTATACAATAAAGACATACAATACACCACTGTGATCTCCATATGTCCTTCTATACAAATAATGAGCTTTCCCACAGCACTCCCAATTGACAAATTCGCAATATTATTTTATAAATGAACATGAATCTAAATACCGCAACAAGACCAACATTTCGGTAACATGCCTCCTAAACTTTCCCAAAAGGGCCAAATGGGGCTGGAAACATTGCTCTTTTGCTGTATTTCAAGTCATGTTGGTTAATAAATACTAGCTGAGAATTGCCAATTGGAGTTAATATACCATTATTTGTATAGAGGTAATACTGCGGTAGGTGTTAAAGGAGCAATAATGTCTGCTGCATCGTATTAGCACAGGCAATTTACAGAGTCTCTGAAGATCATTGCTGTGGCTTAAGATTCATACTCAACTGGAGACACATCCCTATTTATTGGAAGGTATTCCGACTGTCGGGAGCAGTTGACACATTCAGCAATATAAATAGAAAACAAATAAATAAACATAATAACTGTATGTATAATGTGAGTAGCTTTAATAACAACGTTTATGTCACATGTAAGCTACTCTATATATAATAATAATAATAACAATATTATTATATTATAAAACAGCATCTAAATGAAGGCACTCTTTAAAATCTTTGCCAGGCACTACTGCCAGAGTAAATGGTGAATGGAGTATCTGCAAGTGCCAGACACATCCTTTCTTCACATTCTACGAACTCCATTCAGGTGAATAACACAGGTATAAGGATATCTATACCCAAAGTAACGCAGAGTAGATGCTGCATCTCACACAAGGGATCTGTATAAAAGCCATTTGTATCTCTCACAGTAACAGGGATATTTGTAACGGAGTATCTATTCGCACATATATGATCAATATCTGTACTCATAGTATCAGAACATCTTATCTACAACTAAGAGAACAGCTGTACTTACAGTATAGTGCTACAGAACAGCAAATATGACACAAGTAGAGTGCAGCTGTATCCACAGTACAGTATGTCAGTGAGCGCCAGAAGAAGCAGAATGTTATTCTTACTAAAATAATTGCAAGCTGGGTTGGTGAAAAGTCACAGTTTTCCAAACAGTTGTATAGATTAATGCAGGACAAGAACTACGGGCTGTAATAGTATGGTATATTGCTTAAAGGAACAGTTTCCCTGCCCGTTTTTCTTTACCCCCCCCCCCCCCCTTTTTTTCCCCTCGATTGGGAAGGCAGAGAAATTACCCCGCTAAATGTGTTGCCTATCCTGCTGGGTAACAAACCTCGGATATTGTACATTATAGCCTGATTTCATGGAAGCCCAATTTTATGCTACCTGCAGAATTAAATTATCAGTCGTTCCTTTTCATACCCAACTCCTTTTTTATGTTGAAAGAATCCTTTAGAATAGAAGGACATTGCAGCCTGTACCAGCGCTCCCAGATAGCTAATGAAAAAGTTACGAGCTTTTAAAGTGCTTACGCATTCATTAACCAATAAATCAGACAAAGTGAAGGTGGATCTATATTTCTAATTAAAATTCTACTGCACCTTTGGCGATATAACCAAATATAAAGTTCTTAGAAAATGCATGTAGGGGCAAATATTTGCTCTTTACAATAGCCAAGCAAATCAGCAAGTACTTTTCTCACCCCAGTGAAAACTGTTTCTTTCAAGGATCTGCAGTCAGTCGCTGGGCATTTGCCATAATATTAGATTTATATAACTGGATTCCCAAACTGAAAATATGTAGTCACTCATTTGAACTTTTGTTTTGTGCCACGGGCTGTTTTTTATTTGCAATGATTAGAAGCTTGTACCACCAACCTACACTATGATAGACCCAAAGTCAAAATAGCTCTGTGAGTGGGGTTTACTGGCTTTGCAGCTGATCTCAGGCTGTGTTTAAAAGCTGTGTTTTAAACAGTGAGCATTGGCTTAAGGGTTCCGTGTAATAATGTATTTAAGGCAAAAGGGACTGTGTGCTCATTTGCATGTCATTTCCCATAATCCCTTGCTGCAGTGGAGCACTGTATGCTAGGTGATAATGGTGAAAAGCAAGTTGCAGACCTGTCTAAGACATGTAATGTGCTCACAAGTAATATTTTTATTTGTATGTATATATATATATTTTTATATTGTATAGTATATGTTTTTTGATATTTTGGTCTTTTTTTTCTTTTATTTGTTTTATATATCTACACCACACCCACTCCATTTGATATGGTGGGTGAATGGGCAACAAGAAACCTCCACCGTATAACATATGCAAATGAAAAGATCACTTGTGAGCACATTCACATGTCTTAGACAGGTCTGCAACCCTGCCTTTCACCCATTATCACCTAGGACTACATTGCTTCCACTGCAGCAAGGATTCTGGAAATGACATGCAAATGAGCACACTGTCCAGTAAGAATGGTTTTCAGGCCAAAGGTGACACGGTGGGCTCATTTGCATGTCATCTCCCAGAATCCCTTGGTGCAGTGGAAGCACTGTATCCTAGGCGATAATGGTGATAGGCAGGGTTTGTAGACCTGTCCAAGACATGTGAATGTGCTTTTAATATATATATATATATATATATATATATATATATATTAATCAAAAAATAAATAGATGATACCGTTTGTGGCTAACGAAATGCTTTTATTTGTGCGAGCTTTCGAGATACACTGATCTCTTCTTCCGGCGATGTTACAATGAATGAAGCAGGATAACTTAAAACAGTGTCTCTTGGAGTTATCTGTGCTGTCCTTCCCCGTGTATGTGTTTATGGCTAGAGGTGTCTCAAAGGGTAACGGAAAGCAAGTGAAGACAGAGTGTGTATGTGTATCAGTGTGGAAAAATGAATGGAGAGCCCACAGTATAACGTGCTCTACAACAAGGTGTGTGTGGAGTGAGAGGGATATAAATGGTGTGGGTGGGTGTGGAAATGTGAGAGTTTGTAGCACAACTAAAAGTGTGTGTGGATACTATGTGGCCCCTATTGGTGTATATGGATGGAAAAATAAGGAGTATGGTATGTGGAGAGACAGCTGTGTGTGCATACATATACACATTATGTACAGACATGGCCTTTAGCGCTCATGGGAGAGAGTTCGCTAGTGTCAGTAATGACTCATAAAATTTCGATCTCTGTTTAGGCCACTGCTAAGTGTCCCGAACAGTTGCATAAATTTGTATTCGGCAACCGTCTCTCTTTCGGTTTTAAGATTACCTTTGATTATGGCAACCCTCAGATCGTTCATCTTATGGCCAGAGTCAGAGAAATGTTCGCCAACAGGACTGTCCTTGTTCCGCGTGTGATGCTGTGCGATGCAGGTTCATTCTCTTGTTTAGCCCCTGTCCTGTCTCACCTATGTAGTAGCAGCCCCCTGGGCATTTCATGCACATGATGAGGTATGTCGTGTACCTCATCATGTGCATGAAATGCCCAGGGGCTGCACTACATAGTGAGACAGGACAGGGGCTAAACAGAGATGAACCTGCATCCCACAGCATCACACGCGGAACAAGAGCAGTCCTGTTGGCGAACATTTCTCTGACTCTGGCCATAAGATGAACGATCTGAGGGTTGCCATACTCAAAGGTAATCTTAAACCCCAAAGAGAGACGGTTGCATGAATACAAATTTATGCAACTGTTCGGGACACTTAGCAGTGGCCTAAACAGAGATCGAAATTTTTGAGTCATTACTGACACTAGCGAACTCTCTTCCCATGAGCGCTAAAGGCCATGTCTGTACTACTGTGCTATGTATGCAACACAGCTGTCTCTCACACATACTAATACTCCTTATTTTTCCATCCATATACACCAATAGGGACCACATAGTATCCACACACACTTTTAGTTGTGCTACAAACTCTCACATTTTCCACACCCCACCCACACCATTTATATCCCTCTCACTCCACCACACCTTGTGTAAGCACGGTTTATACTGTGGCTCTCCATTCATTTTTACCCACGGATAGACATACACACTCGGTCTTCACTTGCTTTCAGTTTACCCTTTGACACCTCTAGCCATAAAACACATCACACGGGGGAAGGACAAGACAGATAACATCCAGAGACACTGTTTTTAAGTTTATCCTTGCTTCATTCATTGTAACCCGCCGGAAAGAGAGATCAGTGTATCTCGAAACTCGCACAAATAAAAGCATTTCGTTAGCCACAGAACGGTATCATCTATTTATTTTTTATTATTGAAGCTCGGTAACAGGTACTGATACCTCTACATGTATGTATATATATATATATATATATATATATATATATTATTATATAATATATATATATATATATATATAATATTATTCCATATAATATATATCCATATAAATATATATCCAAAATACCTTTTTAGAAATAAAAATGCTTGCCCAATGCTGGGGAATTTTTAAACGTTATAGATGATTTCATTTCACAGAACCACGACTTTTATCAGTTCAGATTCCTTTGTATTGTTCATGAGCCGTCACTTGCAAATAAGGGCTGAATGTTATTGCTACACCCCCCCCCCCCTCCCCACCCCCTTTGCCAGTGAAAGGCAAAAACTCTTTCAGGTGAGAACACCTAAATTGCACCAAAGTGCTCTCCCTCCCCAAAGAGAGTCTCCCCACCATGATCCCCCTTCACTGCTCCTGTCCACTAAACCCAGGTGGGGCAGGGTTAACTTATCAGAAAGGACTGACACTTAAAAAAAACCTAGAGTTTGTCACCTTTTCCGCCCCCCCCCTCACCCCACCCCACAAGCGCCACCCCATCCCTGCATTTTTGCTGAGAGGGTCTGCTATGAGTGTCTGCTTGCTGTGCAGCCAATATCACTTCACCTCAGGACTATCTTTGGGATGAGGACACAGTCTCAGCAAAGGGCATCAGGCTTATGTTATATCTGCTTGTTACAATTTTAAACCACACCAACCTTCATATCCCCCTGTACACCTATGTTTCCACTTCACTTCCTTGATTGTAAGCTCCTTATGGCAGGGCCCTACGTAACAATGGATGTTGTTTGTTTTATCTTATGTTATTCGTGCTCCAACTCTATTGTACTGTGGCTACGGAATAAATACCCCATATGAAGCCACCTTGGTGAAACGCGTAGTGGAGACCCTGCACCTGTGAGCACCCGTACTGCATTATTCACACATACACCTGTCTGTTTTTGTTGGCACCAATCAGATTGCCAAGGAGAAGCATTCTACCTGCCTGCCATACCGTTGAGACGTGTACGGATTGGGTGTATCCTATGGTGAAGCTTGGGTCCTCAGTATACGAACAATTCAGTTGAGTCGGAGCAGAGGAATAACGGCGTATGGAGAGCTAATCAGAAGCTGCAAGGATTTGGAGGTGTAGGTACAACGCCGAAGAAAGGTAACTAGCACAGACGACGCTGCAGCCGCAGAGATCTGCAGGCATAGGAAGCAGACTCTAACTCAAAATCGGACAGAAACCAACTGTGGAGGCCCGTGCCATCACTGGTAGGAGTCGTGAGTAAAAACTGTGCACACACTGTCCTTACCGCATAGGTACCTAAAAATATCCTGTATGCACATTAACATTGCCAACAACCATCACCATAGCTATTGGTAGAACCATTCTACACATCGTAGCACATCTATATCTTTTTGGTTATTTCTCACTGAATATATAAACATCTTTAAGAAGACAATACACAGAAAATCCCAGGTTACCACGATACAACCATACAGTATCTGGCGCAAACAATTCACATAGACTAACATATATCCCTCCGGACAAAAAGGGACTTATATACAGAGAGGTGTTGATTGTGTTCAATACCAACACAAATTGCAATCTAATCTTGGAGATACTGCTGGAGTTGGCAAGCTTTGCAGTACAGAGGTCCAAAGTCATTTCAGACCCAGTCCACTTTTGGACATATTTGTCTTGTATAATATAATGTATATGTTATTATTTTGATTAGCTTAATCAGTACAGGGTTCCATATGTATATCCTCCATATGGAAGTTTTTTCTTTGTGCTTTTTTAGTATATTTTAATAAATGTTATTTGTTTTAATATTAGCACTGTTTAATCTGCTTATTCTGAAGAAAACTTGGCATACCATAAACTTCTAGATTTCATCAGCGATATTTATGCGCCCAAGTGTCTTTCTCCCTTCTAGAACATTTTTTGTGGAAGCGTGAGATCCTTCTTCACTTAGGCAGCTACACAAATTTAGTGCCTTGATTCACATTTTCTACGCTATGGAATATGTTGGTGCATTATAAATAATACTAAATGGTAATATTCACAAAGATATTGTCACCAGCACAGAAATTAAAGTTTTGACCTTAAACTGCACAACGTCTTTGTTCACTTTTATTCGCAAATACTGAGATCAGTTATCTCGTTTCCTCTGAAGCGTAACATAAGAACACTTTGAAAATAATTTAACAATGTTTTATTTCCTCAAATAAATATAATACTTAAAGGCAACACTTTAGCTGTTATGGTTTCTTTCAAATGAAGAATTTGCTTCTCGTTGGGGCTTTAACTACGCCCTGTTACACAATAAGGAGGAAGAGAAGAAAGTATAACTGAGCACAGTACTCTAGAACAGAGGTGTGCAATCTTTTTCCCTGCTGGTTGCCCCCCTCTCCTCGCACCCGCCCCCCTCCTTACCTTGGCTCCAGCGTTCTGACGTCACGTTGCCATGACCCCACGGTGTCATTTGACGCCACTTTTCCATGGCGACGCATCATCAAAGACGTCTGAGCCAAGGTAAGAGAGAGTTACAGAGGCCTTTGCGGCTTCCCCGGCATTTCATTTAAATTCCTTTGGTAAGAGCGTGGGGCCTCGTAACCCCCCGCAGAGAATCTCGCTCGCCACCCCCCCCAACCCCCTCAGTTTGCGCACCCCTGCTCTAGGAGGTCTTACCAGGATCTTTATAGGACATAAATACATTCAAATGTGTTCAAAGAGGGCTACTAAAATGGTCTACATCATAAAACATATGGAAAGAGTAAATGGCCTGTTAGAAGAGTAGGGATATGATTGAAACTTTCAAATACAGTACATATAGGTTTCAACAACGTATAGGAGGGTAGATTATTTCACATAAAGAGAAGTCTGAGCCTGCCACCCTCCAGCTTCAGAGCATGGCCTCTTGTTCTAGCGCTTCTCTTTCTGTGAAGAAGCACGTCCTCGCATATCCCCTGAGCCTCGAGAGAGGGTGCATCCAGGGATAGTGGGTGGTGTGTATGTGTGGATGTAAGGCCCTTTATGTTTTAGCAGGGTGACAAGGCAGGTTGGGTTTCCGGCAACTTGGGCAGGGCGTGCGGGATGTTGTATGATCAGCTTCAATTGGGGCAGCATTGTTCAGGTGGGTCTTTTCTGGCATTGACAGGAAATGTTTCTGTGACATCCTATATTGTAGATGTATCGATGTTTGGGGGTGCACAACTCTCATGGGAACACAGCCAATACTGTATGCAATTCTGTGCGATATACTGTGTGTTGTCAGGAGAAAAGGTGCGAAGGGTAATTAATAGAATGCTCTCCACAAGGTCCTGAATAACAGGCATGTATTGCACTCACACGGGCCAAGTCCTCTTTCTAACCTTGAACTTCAACCTCCGCTTCAGAGTAGGAAGGGATAACCTACACCGATGATTGTTAGAATTGATGTCCAGGGTACGGGTTAAGCTTGTGGATATACAAACAGTATCAGAAATTCACGCCAGTGGGTGGTTGTAGAGAGAGGGGGAAATAGAACATGTGCAATGGTGCTTTTAAAAATACAAATTAAATCCACAGATAACAGATACCATTCACCACCCAGGGTCCCAGTGCAAACGCCGCTTCAGACCTTCACCAGTATTGACCCGGGGAGCAGGCAAGTCGGAGGGGTCGGACGTCTAAATCCAACAGAGAATAGGCTCGCGTTAAAACAATCCATCCCTGTGCGTTTCAAACAGTAGATTCTGCTTCTTCAGGATACGGTATAAAATCCGACTCCTGAAACTCCAAATTGATATAGCCCTCCGTCATCTGTGTCATCAAACCTCACTTTTTACTGATACAAAAATAAAAACTTTAATCTACAGTTGAGGCACGTTTTTTCTAACATTGCCGTAAACTAGCCGGGTTACATTGTTATGTGGTATGTGCTGGGTGACTTCTGGGTAGTTTTGAGGCAGGCATTTCTGGCATTGACTAATCGACCCATAGGATTAACACAGCAGGGTCCCTGGACAGTTCCAGTCAGTTTGAATTGGACATGCCAGGGAACCCCGCTGTTAAGCTCGATGAGGCCATTAATCAATCAGCGCATGGGTCTAGTTTAAGGAATTTAGGCATGTATTAGAATGTACCTGGGGTGTTTAAACTGGGTTTTTGGGAATTTCACTGGTTTTTGTTCGAATAAGAGTTGCCTCTACTGTAAACGAAACATCATTGATAACAGCTTATATAAGGCTTCCCAACAATGTGGCAAAAACCCTTACCTAATATGTGACAAACAGAAGATTCACATCAGTGGATCATAATGCATATACTGGTAGATTCAAAAAAAATACAAAATCCTCATAAATTATTTAGAAAAAATGCACTTTCTAAAAGAAAAACTAGGTTAAGATGTTGTTCAATGTTTATACATATCGTCAAATATCACAATAAAGATCAAAAAAAAAAAAAAAAAAGAGAAAAATTGATAAATAGCAAATTGCCTTCCACACTCTTAAAAATAAAAATGGACCTGTAAAAATACTTAAAAATGACAAACTGTCATTTAAAATATCTAGATTTATATGGATACATAAAAAATCAAAATATAAAAATTGTGGATTATAACCAGATAAATAACAAAATACATATACAACCAATAGTAAAAAAAACACATCATACTGTATTCTTATATTATATATATATATATATATAATCGATATAATATATATATATATATAATATATATTATATATATATATATAACTCAATCATTAGTGATTGCATATCTTATTAAAACTTGAGGTTGGAGTGTGTAAAGATTTGAAAACCCCTCTCTCTGGGACAGCATCTGTAGTCTATTGCCACCCGGTCTCCAATTTGGTTTAACCCAATCAATACCAATACTATGTAAGCCAGAATGGTCAGAATTGTGGCAGAAAAAAAACCGTTTAAAATGCAATTACCCCTGAGTTTTCCAAACCCCTTCCTAATGTTACTGTAAGTGTTTCCAGAATCGAACATGCGCAGGTCTTCGTAGTTCTTCCTATATATGTGCAATTTTGCAGGGACAGCTCAGAAGGTACAACTGTCACAATCTCTGTGCAACCGTAATAAAACTGTCAATCTCAAAAGACTCTGCTGTTTATTAATTAAGCTTGCGCTTGGTCCCATGTGTTGCAGTCTTGCATTTATTGCAACTAAAAAAGCCTTTAGATTTGTGTTCAGCCAAGAAACAACACCTTAGCATTCTATTCACATATTTTCCTCACGGTATGTTGCACAGGAACTTGTAAATCCGATTGGAATTCGGATATCTGTGAACATGTGCTCACCACCACTCAGGACACTACTGCCTGTGATCACAGTCACAGTTTGGTTTAACATGAATTTATTAACGCCACAAGATTTATTATTTCCGAATTGCGGAGAAAACATTTCTTGCTGGGGTTTGCATAATGTCAAAGAATAGGTTGGAAACCACAATTATAGCAAGAGGCATCTGGTAACACTATATACAGTTTACAGTAGGTCCGGAAATAATTGGACACTGATTCAAGTTTTGTTAATTCGGCTGTGTACCAAAATAAATTCAGTTACAGTTAAATAATGAATAGGGGCTTAAAGTGCATCACTTTAATTTGAGGGTATTCCATCCAATTGGGAGGAAGGGTTTAGGATTACATCTCTTTAATATCTAAGGCCCGCCCCCCCCCTCTTTTTCATGGGAACCAAAGTAAAATTGAACAATTGACTCAAAAGCCTGTTTCATGGACAGTTGTGGGCTATTCCTTCTTATTTCATCATCATTAAGCAGGTAAAGGTTCTGGAGTTATTCCAGTGTGGCATTCACATTTGGAAGCTATTGCTGTGAACCCACAACATGCGGTCAAAGAGCTCTTCAATGCAAGTGAAACAAGTCATCCTAGGCTGCAAAAAAAAAAGAAAATCCTCAGAAGATAGCAGGAACATTAGGAGTGGCCAAATCAACGGCTTGGTACATTCTGAAGCTCTGCAACACAAAAAGGCTTGGACGTCCCAATAGAAGACAACAGTGTTGATGAATCATAGTTCCTTCCATGGTAAAGAAATACCCCTTCACAATCAAGCCAGTAGAAGAACACTCTCCGGAGGTATGCATAATCAGTATCCAATCTACATAAAGAGAAGACTTCACGAGAGCAAAATCCAGAGGTTCACCACAAGGTGCAACCATTCTAAGCCCTCAAACAATAGAAAGCAGAATTAGACTTTGTTAAACAATATCTAAAAAAGCCAGCCCAGTTCTCTGGAACAGCATTCTTTGGAACAGATGAAACTAAGATCACCTGTACCAGAATGAGGGGAAGAAAAAATAATGGAAGGCTTTGGAACGGCTTCAATGATCCGAAGCATATACTACCCACCACATCATCTGTAAAACCGGTGGAGACAGTGTAGTAATGCATGGGCAACATGCATGCTTCATGGCACTGGTCACTAGTGTTTATTGATGATGTTGACAAAACGAAGCGCCAGATGACTTCTGAGTGTATAGCGATAATTGTCCTGCTCAGATCAGCCAATTCCGTGAAGTTGATTTGGACGGCGCTTCACTTTACATATTGACAATGACCCAAAACATACTGGACTCAACCAGAGGAGTTTTTAAGACAAAAGAAGTGGAATATTTTGCAATGCAAGGTCAATCCATCTGATCTCAACCCGATCGAGCAGGCATTCCACTCCACTGAAGACAAAACTTAAGGCAGAATACCCACGGACAAAAACCCCTGAAGACAGCTGCAAGTAAATGCCTGGCAAAGCATCAGAAAGGAGGAAACCCAGCATGTTTTGATGTCTCACTATTCCGATTTCAAGAAGTCATTGGCTGGCAAATGATTTCTCGGAAAGTATTAAAAATGAACATTTTATTTTGATTGTTTTAATTTGTGTCCAATTATCTTTTGAAGCCCCTGAAATAAGGGGAACGGTGTATGACAATGGTTGGCAATTCCTAAATGTTTCTACGATATTTTTGTTCAACCCCTTAATTAAAGCTTGAAAGTCTGCACCTATTGCATCTCGGTTGTTTCATTTTCAAATCCATTGTGGTGGCGTACCGAGCCAAATTATGAAAATTGTGTCTGTGTCCCATTAATTTCCAGACCTAACTGTATAATTGGGCTGCTTTTAACCCCACATTAATTAAAGACAAACAGCCAAACTCACGCCTATCGCTGTCAATTCGATCATGTGTAATTAATGCTACTATAATTACTAGATAATTACTTCATAATGTGGAAGGTATGTAATTTCTACCTTAGATTTATTAATAACAATTATTACATATCCTATGGTAGAAATACATTAGCCTCTCGATGCTGTAGCTACCAATATACCACTGGTACAAAAAGGGGCTAATATTAATATAACTACACTACATACCACCTACCCCCTAGCTACCTACAGTAAGTGGCTATAAATGCCTTGTCATGAATACTTTCTACTACTCAAAAGCAGACAAGATGTTAACCATACCAACCACTCCAAGGAGTCCTACTATCCTCCACAGGAAATTACCTACCCCCCAACACCAACATTCCTATAGCCCCCTCCCCCTCCCTCCGTTTCATAAAGTATGGCAAATAGCCCTACATATTAGCCCAAATGTGGCTACTGTGGATTTTGTCGATTAAAGTACAACTTCTATCAAACATACAAAATACATGTATTTATGTCTTATCAGTAATGTAATGTTATTCAAAATACTATACCCCATTTAAATAAAACATTGCAAATATAACAACGCATTGATTGTCACTAGAGGCCCTTTCAAATAGAAGAAAAAACAAAGTATGGCACTCCAAATACTTTGAGTTAATCCTTTTAAGTGAAAATTTTTAAGTGAAATATTTTTTAAATCATCTGATAATAGGTAATAGTGACGCTTAATACTCTACCTTTTACGTGCTTAGCATGCAAATGGTAAATGTTAACCAATAAATCAGTGATACTATTCTATATCAAATGATATGACATGACAATAAAAAATGGAAATATAAATTGCAGGTCTAGAGCCCTATGAAGACCGCTTCTTGGTTCATTCCAAGTGAAAATTTCTCTTGTGGTACTGCGCCTGTGGAAATGGCGTCCTTGAATCTTAAATGTAAATGGTTTGCTATTACTGACTTAACAGGTGCCTTATTTACTTTAATTTTTCAAGCCGCCTATGAACTTTCTTCCTCAGTTAACCCATTGTTCATTAATATGGAGGTTGTGCTTCCTATTGAATTGATTCTTCCCTGGTAAACACAGATGCACAGAATTTGTTTAATACCTTGGTTTTTCCTTATCTCCAATAATCTGCCGCCCATCTCACTCTTATCTGGGATTTGTTTACCGTAATAAAGTATATCCTAATATACTCTTTTTTTAAGTTTGTTAAATACAAGTTTGATGTAGTCCTTAAAAAAAAAAAAAAAGGAAGAAGAAGAATACTATGAATATACGAAACAATGTCCAAGTCCATTTGTTAAAAACAGCTACTTCCCATAGAAGCATTTTCTGTTGCAAGGGCAACCTGGTTCTAAAGTCTTTGTTCTGAAAGTATTCAGTCCACATAAAATTACATATGTCACTTTAGTATTTTGAGTTTTCTATACCTTACCTTTTTTCTCCCTGAAAGAAACACCGAAAGCTTTGTGAATGCGTCAGGATGGGAGCCAAAGTAGAACTTGCTAACACTGCACGCTAGCTAGAGCTTCCATTGAGATTCCACGATGTCGCCAGGAGTTCGCAAGACAGATACGGAGCTGCAGCACAAGAGAGGAGAGAAACAAACCCACTACTGCACAAACCGAACCACTACAGACTCGCGGTGTGCAGGCCAAACACAAGCGCCTAAGAGCTGGGAATTCATGACTTTCATCCCCTATTTTTATTGATTGTTTAAAAATATTTAAACATATTGAACATATTAACACTATATATATATTTCTATTTCTGCCTATTGGGAGTGCTAACACAAGCATCAAAAATGCCAAGTTTCAGTGATCATTTCAAGAAAGTGGAAATCAATGGATCCACTATCAATCTATTGATTGGTGCATACAAAGACAACAGAAATTGGCGAGTGTGAAATCAAGAGATTTTATTGGAAGTTTTATCTTGTTTGGAATACTACACAAACTACACTGTTTTCCTGTTTTTTTCCATCTTGCCCTTACATGTACAATAAATTAAAAAAAAATACCATTTGTGGTGGCATTCATAGGTCTGCAAACCCTGTATTTTTCCACTTATCTCTTCACAAGCAATTTTCCCACTGGTCAGCCAAGAATTATGGCCTAACATGTAAAAATTGATGAGCCCAGCAGAAATGCGACTTTCCTTTGATGTCATTTATCTACCTACTCAGTGTGAATCTCTGCACAGCAACTCTTCCGCTTAGAGAGTCTTTGTGCCAGGAGAACTTAGAATATTCGTTTGATGTTATGGTTCTGCAAATCATATCCCATTTTGAAAAAACCATTATTATTGTATTACATCCTAGGTATGGTATTATGAAAAACCTTTCTGTTTAATAGTTTTTTCGTGTCGAATTTCTCTACTGTTGGGATTTCTATATATGTTGAGAGTTCTCGCACAAAACTAAAAGGAAGAAAATTGTCCCATGGACACAGTGCACGGTATAAAAAAATTCAAAGGTACAAACGTATCACAAAATACCATCAACAGAATGACGTCCTCGGGGCTTGAACTAGAAATATTTTGCTCACACCTATTTAGTTTATTCATGTATCACCTTCGGGTGCTGCATGGTTTGTTTTGTTGCATAATTCCTATCTCCCATTCTCTAATATTGAAATTGTAAATTGTCGTGAACTCTTGGTTTTTCCTTTGATTAGATGGTTCACAAAGAACACGTTTATTAGTTTTTCTTAGTGTTCAACACTGTTTGTATCTCCACCGGTCTTTTCTTCTGCAGTGCTGTCCTTCAGTTCTAGGGGCCTTTTATCTCTAATAATAATCTTGCAGAGTACATATCATTCACTTCCCTTTGGCTTGCAACTACTGTATCTTCATCTTTATTGCGATACTGTTCCAGTTTCCTTTAAGAAAATGTTATCATGGATGACGCTTCCTCACTTAAACCAGTTGGGGTTCTTTACTTGCAGAGTCTGTGCCAAGAATTGATTTTTATGGGATTTGTTTTCTTTGAGTATATTGCTCTGTGTTTTTTGCACTGATTTTACACTACTTTTGCCGTCCGGAGGCGATAGTAAATCGACGCCTTCTGTCTACATCTTCCCAATCAGGCTCCCACATTCTCTCAATCACTATCAAACAAGCTTTTGAACTTCCTGGGCAGTTGCTTTGAAATTACATTAGACATTCAACTCATTCTTCTCTAATATTCATGGCTTCTGCTAAACATCAACCCGTTATTCTTTTGAAATTGGGGAAGATCCATCAAGGTGCCAACATTGGATTTGAATGGTTTCATCCATTGTAAAAGGCCCGACATTACCACTAGAGACTTTTCATGTTCTAGTTTATACGTAAACACCTATTTTCATTTTTTTCATGAAGAACATAACTTTCTTCCAGTTTCAATTTAGTTTTTTTAATAAAGAATAGCAAGTATTAGTTTAAGTTTCAATAGATTCTTGTACCACTCTCAGCAAATATTTTCAAGGTTTACTGGGCTGCCGTTGTGACCCCACTATATTTAAAAAATAACTGCACCTGATGTTCAACCCCTATGTACCCTGTTAAATACAGCAACTTTACCTTGAACATTTATTACGAAAATAGAAAATAATACATTGTAAGAAATGAACAGCCTTGCAAGAAACTATTTATAACGTAACTTAAACTAACGAAACAACAAAAGCTATGAAAATAGATATTTTTATATACATTAGGCCAGGACTTCAGACATTCAATAATGTTCTTTCAATTTGATATATTAGCAAATTGATTACTACATATTGTTATCACTATAATTATATATATTAGCAGGAGCAGGTCAACATTTATAGATTCTCTTTATGTTGAAATCCTTATAAAGGTAATTTATATATGGTGGAAATGTTAGCGTTTACTATTATTATTAGATTAAAGAATATTTATTACGTATCTTGAGATCTGTGTGATGGTTTCCACTGTTACATGCATCCATACTTTGAAGCAATAAGGTCTCTGGCCGTTTTAAAATGGGGTTAATTGGTTAAGTGCTCCTTGGTTCGCGGTGAGCAGCGGCAATTGCAGTCTCACGTCTAACCACAAACAAGCAGGGAAAAGCCATAACCACAAAGTCAATGGATATTGACTTCTGGTTCACATACATACCATCAACACATTCTGTTCTGAATTGTACCACTGTCGGCTGTGGTCGCCTTAGCCAATTAAGGTCAATTTGGAGTAAGTTCGTCTGCGGTTACGATCTGACGGGATTGCTAATTGAGTTCCCGACCGCATACCACAGACGGGGAAATGTTAAAAACCACCACCACATATCGCCCTCATACAATTAAGTGTAATAACTGGGGTTAGGAAGCGTAGCTTTCCTCTAATTTTTTGTATGCAGCAGGCTAGAAAGGAATCATTTAAGATTGATAGATTTTATTAGTGTACTTGTGTATAAATGATAAATGGGAATAGCCCTGGTTTGGGTACTCTTAAAAGTATCCTTTAAAAGTATGTGAGCGGATTGTCAGGGCAGTCAGGAAGGACAAGGGATACATAAAGATTCCACATGCTACTTATGATCAAGCGATCCCAGTGATCCATGCATAACTGCAAGTCCGGAGTTTTCTGAGACAAAACCCTTTTGAGACGGCTCAGATGGTCTAGGCAGAGGTCAGGGGCTTCAATAAATCCGACCCGTCCAAGTGTGTAGGTGCCATCAGTGAATTAAACAGTTTGCCTAGTCAAATGTGAGGTATCTGAAGGGGGGTAACATCTGTCGCAGCGGGGCTATGGGTTTTGGCCATGTATGGCTAAAGTAAGGCGGGTCAAGTGAGAAGTTAAGCACATGACCCTTATCCACCGTGAACGCCCTTTGCCCGGCTGCAGGAACTGTTGGCAACCTTGCGATAGGTGGGACTTGCTCCCCCGCCAAGATTGGTTGCCCATTGTTCCTATGGCTTGTGAGGTTATTAAAAGCCATCTGGTCAGTGTTCTTCGATTACCCATCTGAAGATAGCGTGCATACAAATACATTTTTCACTCGTAACCAAGGATTTGTACTCCGCTCAGGATTTTCGTAAGATCTAAGGACTTGCTAACGAATTCTGCACAGGGCCAGAACGAAAGTATTTCATTTGGCAGAGATACAGGGAACCGCCAAAAGACTGTTTCGCGTCTTTTGCTTGGGTATCAACCCCGCTCCCCTGGGAATTGATACCTAAAGACTATATTTCGTGACTTTAATTCTAGAAGCATTATTTTTGGCCGTTCCCGTAGTGTTTTATTCCGTCTTTTTTGTAATTCAGCTGTGTGTGTTTCTTTATGTAAATAAATATCAATTTAATTTATCCCTTCTTTTATTCAATCAAAAGATCCAGGGGTAATTGTGAATCACTTGGTCCTCCCGTGAACAATTACCCAGCGAGCATATAGTCAAATTTAAGTGGTACTTACCCCTGCCCTCATCCCATCTTCACCTCCTCATCCTCATAGGCAACAAGGTTAAAATAAAAAAACTAACTACTGGGCCTACTAACTCCTTAATTCAACCTTATCGGTTAGTAACCGCTATGGTAAATTGGAGGGGTTACATCCCCTCCCCCTCCACGCTACCCACCGGGAGATCAACCCCCTCCTGGGTCAACTACCCCCACACCCTCTATCCTCATCAACACACATACAAATGGACAACAGAAACAAGCAGCCAAAATGGCTAATGGCACATTTGCCATTTGTTTTGGAAACCAAAAGAAGTCACAATAAAATAACATTGAACATAACCGTTTACATCACATTACACTTTTGCCCATAAACATTACACTTGCCCTAAACCTTTTGATGTCACTGTGTTAAAACAATGCCCGAGAGTATGGGCATGGATTGCCACAATGGAAATAATTGGCACCTAAAAAAAGACCACCAATAACTACGGGACATTTTTAAAAATTCAACAATTTGCCAAAAAATGCTTTTTTTTGTCAATGTGTTATCTGTATCCTGAAAGGAAATAAAATCCATTGGTGGCTGTACCATGTATGGCTTCCATTATTTTTGGCTGAAGTGACGTTATCTTAAAGGGAGGGAAGCATAATGCTCCCGATTGGCTGTATTCCCTCCCTTTAAGATGAAGTTTGTAAAACATCGAATCCATCCATGGTACAACATTCCACCATAGATTGCTGGTATGTACCTTTGTCACTCTAAGTGACTCACAGCCTTATATGTCTATTAAGACTTCTGCTTCTAAAAGCAGATAGTGATTTGCACCTGCAACCTATAGAAATGAAAAACCTTTTCTTTTGGCTTTGGAGTACATTTAACTCATGGGCAGAGCCCCTACGTGAACTCCTGACAAAGCAACGTTAGTAAGTGCCCTTGTAGGGGCTGGCAACGTGATCACCTATTGGTGGTGATTGATACCGGCAGCAGAGAGGAACTTCAAAGCCAGATTGAGCATCACGGTCCGTACCTCCGACCATAATGGCCCACGCTTACTTCACAGACCCTTCCCGGTCCAGCTCACAGCCTATTTATTTTAAGTAAAATCGTGTTATTCATATATTTTATTATCCTTGTAACATACTGCTTTTGTGGGCTTTTTAATTAACATTTTACCAAGCTGCTTTCTTGGCTTTTTATTTAATATTTCTACTGCCTTCTCAGTGCGTCTCTCCGCTTCCTTTTATTTTGCTATCTTTGTAAGATCCCCCTGGGAGCTCACACGTTTTAGGAAGATGGTGGAGTTTCCCTAACCGGATGACAGCAAGCGTTAAGCATCCTTACTCAGTTAGCAACATTGAACAGCACGAGCGCGGATCACTCACATTGCACTAAGGTAATAAAGCTGTTTTTTATTTTATTTTAATAACACTTATTTAAGCAGGGGGTCTCCGGAGCTGAACCGATTTCATTTGAGCCTCGGATCCCCTGTTACAGGTCCCGGCTTTGTCCAAAGGATTTTAACTAATGACCCATACTCATTAGAAACTAATATTGAATATTTAACTATGTATTTTGTCATATTGAATGTAGCATTGGGCAGTTTTGTCTTTTTGTGTATAGATTTTGGCCACACGCAAACCTGCTACTTTTGACACAAACCAACACATAATATATTATATATATATATAGCAACTGTAAAATATTACTGTATGCTCATTGCTGTTTAGACGGTCCTGCAACCCGTCTTTCCACATTATCGCCAGCATACAGCACTTCCACTGCAGCCACTGGGATTCTGGGAAATACATGCAAATGAGCACTCAGTGCCACCTTTTTGTCTAAGTGATACTTACCGCATAGCAGCAAAAAGAGACAGCCTCTAATGTATTAAATTACCGCACAATAACTCCTTAATTAATACATTAATTTTTCATTCACCTGAGTGCTGTCTCCTTTTTGCTGCTATGCTGTATGTATACCTTTTATTATTTAATATGGGACAATGCACCTATTCCATTATTTAATTTCTATTGGGTGCCAGTGATTATTTTTTATCATTCTATCTATCTATCTATATATACTATATATATATATATATTATATATATATATTCAGGGGTGTGGTGTGGTTTCTTCCGCAGTTGACCTTGTGGGAATGTGTGTTTCTTTATTTTCACTTGGGTATCAGTGTTTGGAGGTTTGTGGCCCCTCCTCCCTGGTTTTTAAGCTCACCCCTCAACACTTTTAAGTAGCAGGTTTTTCCATGTACCATTGCAGATAAGGTTTTAAGATCATTCTCCTGCTCCCTCCACTGCAGATCTAAATGAGAATTTCACAGTAGTTTCAGGACCTGCCATACTCTGGGTTCACCGTGCCGGGGCTGCAGGCTCATAACGCTTTGGGGCCAAAGGTTTTAACTAAATGACCCTATTCATGAGAATACTAACATTGAAGTGTTTAATTTACCATATATTTTATCTCAAAAAAAAAAAGTTGGATGTAGCATTGGCTTTGTAACTTCTGTTTTATATACAGTATTTGGCACACTCATAGCAACTCCTCCTTTTGATACCATATATACAGTATTGATGTGGTGGGTTCTGGGGTTAGAGCTTGCAGGGTCTGTGTGTTCATTAAATTTTATCGAAGCAACTAAGAAAGGCCCCTAAAACTGACTCACATTTTAATCTGTCCTCTAACTGGTTGTCTTCTTCCTATAACATACTATCTTTAGCTGGTCATGAAATGCTTTAATATAATGTAGAACCTGTCCTTTACATAACCATGTATTGTTATTATAACTGTGCCCTGGAGAGACTGGAAACGAGAGCTTAACTCTCACTGTATTACTTCGTGTAAAGACATTTTCTAGAATAAATAAATAAATAAAATTTTAAAGTTAGGTGTATAATATCTTCAATGAGCCATAATCTCAAAATATGGAATAAATAGAACAGTCTCACCTCAGTCTTGTAGTGCTGTATCTCTTCATTTGTGCATCTTAATACTCAGCATCCCCAGAGCTGTATAAAATGTAGAGCATGGGTGGATCAAACTGTCATGTGGAGATTGGAACCAATATTCCAATTATTTAACTCGATAGTAAAACATCTATGAATCTCTAAATACATGGTTAATGCATGTATAAAAAACATCTGTCCATAACCAGATCGGTTTTTTCAGTGTGAAAGTGCACCCTTCATCTGGGTTACCTTGTGTTGGATGTAGGGGGAAATATATAGTGTACCTGTACCGCCACCACTAACTCAGTAGACTGATATCTTATGGGGAGATCGACAACCCTCTGGTTAAATCAGAGCTAATCTACTTTAACGTTATGCCTCATGCTCACGTTTACATTTTTTTCTTCTTTTTAAACACTATAAATAAGGAATCTTGTAAGCCATTTTAGTCTGACCTAGCAGGTGTCAGATTGCAACGTGAGGCCTCCACCTTTGCTACTCAGATTTTTTGGCATTCAGGAACAATAAAGCATCAGTACTGATGAAGAGTTATGAGATCTCATCAATAGAGTGTGGATAACCACGACAATCTTTTTAGGGGAGTGTTCCCGAACAGACCCCACCACAGCTGACTCTTGAGGCTGTTAGGAGCGCTTGGTGGAAGTCATCACAACTCATACTGTGGGTACTCGCCTTCTATCCATGGTGGACAACTGCAGATCTTGAAAAGTAGCAGCCTGACGTAAAACATACATCCTACAGTGTACTGTATATTAATCTAATGTTCACGTGAATTCCCTACACTACCTTGTACAGGATCACACCTTACAGTATTATTGGCTGTCACTCAGGACAGTACATAGATATGGTGGCTATTCTCACAATAAGTTGATGTGACAATGCTTAAAATAAAGATCTCTCCAGACATCCACAAATATTACATAGCAAGCACAATTGAAACAGCTGTCATGTGAACACCGACCCGCCAATGTTGCCTGGATTGAAATAGAGTCCAAGTATGGCCAGAATGCCTTCTCTGTATGCCTGGCCTCCCCGGAGTCCTAGACAGGGAAGATAGACAAGCACATAACTTAAATTAAAGCAACAATACTCCCTGGGAGTTATTGTCAAAATTAAGACCAGATTTGGGCTTTGCTCATCCTAGCCCACATCTTATACGCCCATACCAAATAATCCCAAATTCCCCCCGGGATATGCAGATCTCAAGCTTTATGAACAATTTAAAATCGAAAGGATTGGGGCGATTGCGGCTCTCCCTAAGCCCCTCGGAAGGCTCCTGAGCTACCCAGAAGTACGAGCCAAATAATAAGATCAGAGAACGGACCACATTTAAATATTTACAAAAAATCCGACACTTTGCCCCCAACTATGCCCGCTCCAGAATTTCCCCCCTCTCACCAAATTTGAGTCGGCTCTGCAAAGCAAACAACCTACCAAAAGGGACTAATCTCTGAAATATACGTCGATTTAGAATATTCGGGTTGGCCCCCCAACCACGACATAATTCCATGGGCTAGGTCTGACTTGAATATCACAATAGAGAGAGAGAGGTGGTAGGAAGGTGGCGGGCAGCCTCGGGACATCCTTATGCACCACAACCAAGGAAAATTGATAAAATCCCTGCGAGCACTGGACCTCACCCCTGTGCGTTAAATCAATCTACCCCTGGCGTCGACCGATGCTGGAGTGGCTGCGGACTTAGAGGGGACACTGGCCCACATCTGGTGGACTGTCCGGAAATTATAAAATTTGGACTAAGGTTCCCACAATTTTATAAAAGAGGTCACCAACCTGTAATTACCTATAGAAACCCGCTGACCTTCTTACTTGCAAGGCCCTACCCGGAATTGGGCCGTCCAACTAGGAAATTATCTCCTTTATTCTCACTGCGGCTAGATGTGAGATAGCGGCAATCCCTGGAAATACAAACCACCCCATTCAAGGTCTATCAAAAAAGAGGATCGTGAGTGATGCCTTCTGGAGAAGTTTGACGGCATGCTCATACAAGGCTCTTTGCATTTATAAATTGGGAGCCCTGGATCCCTCCTTACGAGAGAAATGACGACACAGACACCTCCTAGAGATCAAGCTCGTCCACCTAAGCTCTTGCGCCTAATACTGCAGGCTGGGAACGTGGCTCCCAGGGGCGGAAACACCTCCCCCCCACACCCTTTCCCGCACACTCCCTCCCCACCCTGCCTCTCTGTCTTCTCCTCTACGAGGACCTCCCCTTTCAATACAGCCATGCTGTCTTTCTTTTTTCCCCCAAAAAAAGTAAAATGTTATGTTATTGAGGCTGTGAACTGTATCTGATAATCAGCTTGGGTTGGGTGATGCGAATGGGCCTAATAAAATATTTGGAAAAATAGATCTCATATTTAAGTATAATCCAGGCCTGTTTTAACATTTACAGTCAATGAACAATAACTATAGTATGCTAAGTATATTTTTATCCTCACAGTAATGTTAACCATTCCTAATACAGGGTGCGGCAAACTTTTTGTTTGTTCCTGCGCCCCTCCCCTGCTCTTCCCCCCCTGTCCCGTGCCCCCCCCCCCCTCACCTTGTATCAGCGGCAAATGAACCCCCGGCGTCATTTGATGCTAGCTTTCTGGCGAGGTCACCCAAGCCATCTGAGTCAAGGTCAATTGAGTTTAGCAGAGGCCTGTCGCCTGGTCCCCCAGCAGTTAATTTTGGGAAGCACGGCCTCTTTAACTAGCCCCCCCCCCTCAACTGCCCCCCCCCCCCAAAAAATCTTGCACTCCCCCCAGTTTGCACACCCTGCCTTAACTAGATTGCAGTAAATAACTATTTTTACTATACTTTCAGAATGGTACATACTAATACATAATCATATTACACCTTTTTTTCAAAGGAATCTAAACAATTATCCAAAAACATATTCGGGGCCTCAATAATGCTCCCGCTATCAAGGAAATCCATATGGTCAACCATGCCTAAAGTCCTGTTCGTAAAATCCGGATGTGCTTCAGATGCCAGGAGAATTTCTCATGACAACGGGGGTGCACGCAATAGAGAATTCATAGTGTAACTGCTAGGCAAATCCTAATAACTAACAAGACATAACAACACAAAAACCATACCAAACCACGACTGTAGACTAACCACAAAAGACTGCCAAACATACACACACTACAACACCTAATGAGATGCATAAGATAATATAAGAGATTAGCACGTTAGCACTCTTTTCTTTCTGCCCCTTATTCAAACAATAGCCATAGTCCTTTTTTTATATGTACCCAAGATTGCATTACCTAATGTAATTGATGTCTATTATTTACCTTTTTGAAGGATCATCAAGCAGTCACACATCTGTGGAGGCTGGAAACCTCCTTGCGGACTAACCCTACTGAATTCCTGGAAGGTAGAAACAGTGGCATTATACACACACGGACACCGGATCCTGCAAGAGGAGTACATTGCTCCAGGCTCAGCACCTGTGGAACCACCATGTTTTCCCTCCCCAGCTGCACATCCCAGAAGCAATCACTTGCTCCTTCTTGCTCTCTTGTAATTTTGCCATTAACTCGGTTTCGATAATATCGGACTTGATGTTGGCAATCAAAATTTTATGGTATTTTGTCCTTTGAGTTCCGGTTTCCCCGCCCCCTTTTGTTGTTTAATAATACTGCATTTTTGGGGGCTAAATGCAATTTGATGACTCTTAAGGCCATGGACTGAAAGCAACCACCACAACACAAATCAAAAAGGATGAGAGATATTGAATGGTGTCCCAATTCCTTTTGTTTAATGTCAGCAACTTCCTAATGCAGAGATATTGGAATAAACCATAACTATCCAAGAAAGTC
Organism: Ascaphus truei; assembly: GCA_036426205.1. Classification (NCBI taxonomy): domain Eukaryota; kingdom Metazoa; phylum Chordata; class Amphibia; order Anura; family Ascaphidae; genus Ascaphus; species Ascaphus truei. The sequence goes on from WSYH01002902.1 coordinate 54,557, forward strand.
ACAGAATCATAAAATCTTGAAACAAATATGCTATTTTTTACAGCGATATACTTGGGCTGGATCTTCTTACAAACTATATTAACCACCCCTATTGTGATGAGATTAAGTTACATTTATAAAAAGCTGCAGTCTAGCTGCCCCGTCCACATGCAATAGAATAACACTGGATATTTCTATTTTATAACCCCTAATAATGCTTTCATCATAGTGTCGTGTATTTTATCTCATTTTACTGTAGCAGGTCCTGGAATTTCTATTGCCAACAGTAAACATATGGCTTTCTGGGTTTGTTAAAAAAAAATTTATAACGTTGTGTATGTTGGGATTGGTTGTGGTAAATGGAGCAGTGATATACCTAACAACATATCTCTACTGGTAACAGGGTAGCATATATTCCATAATGATGTAGGTATAACATATCTATTGAGCCCACGCGGTTTTCGAGCCCTACTCCGCCGCGGAGGGGGTAAAGATTCTTATTTTAGTTATGTGTACTCCATGGAACTAATCTTTGTTACAAACAAGAAATAAATAAATAAATAAAATAATTTTTTTTTAAAAAGGGGGGGAGGGGGTAGGGTCGCGGTGGTGGAAGGAGTGAAAGGGAACTTATAGGGGTGAGGATGTAGAGGTTTCAGGAGTCTACTAAGACCGGCTTTTCAGAACTATGGAACTTGTAGAAGATCAGTGGCATCATAAGAGTTAATAATGGTGTGGAATGGTGATCAGCCGTCAACTTATTTTCCACTCCAACCCCAATGAGAACGCATCTATTACTATTATAGCCAAATTGTGTCAACGCTCTACCCCTGTGAATGTCTGTCTGAGCTAGCCATGTGGCCCAAACTTTTAAGTAGTTGTCACAGTATCCTACCTAGCTTGGTTAGCTTTTTCCATCTGCAGATATACCACATACGGTTTCCGAATCTTCTTTGGGAAGAATGGAATTTCGGTGCGTTTTCCATAATTGCTGCGATCTCCGCACCGCGTGTCGATTGCAAAGTGTGCAATTAGTTTTGTTTGTTGGATTTTGATAGAGGCCCTTTATAGTCATGTTTATGAGAAACAGCCACTGGTCTGGGGAAATTGTGAGATCAATATTCTCTGGATCCAATTTCTGATCTTTCCCATTCGGGGTAGCCGAGGGCAGGACACAGCACAATGTCAGCAGGTCAGCCTCACTAAGCCCATGATTACGCCTTCTATGTATCTGACAGTGGCCCTACAGTCTTTGGTCAAACCCATGCCGATGGTATCCAGGTGACTCATCTTACTCCATGGTAGAAATCCTATTGACAGGACTCTAAAGACTGGACATCTACTGAACACTTGGCCTGGCGCTCTGCATTTTTCCCTCCTCGCCAGCATCTTTCTCAGCCTCCCTGTGCATCTCTTGCTGCTTTGCAGATTCTCTTCTGCTTCCCAACTTGCTGAAACTGGAGGATATTGCGGTCACATTGCCACATGACCACATCTTAAAGCAGCAACATGCAATTACCAAGAGTTGTGCAGGACTGCTGGAATTCTCGGAGTAACAACATTCCTGGTTCCACCACCACTTGGCAATTTCCCAAGGGCAAAGCAAAAAAAAAACAAAAAACACTCTTGCCCCGCTGCTGTGCTCCTCCTGGCACGCATTTCGCACTCTCAGGCTCCTCTTGGTTTCCCCAGTGCAGTAATACATCCTCTTCAACCAGCCATAATTGCACAAACAGTGCCAAATAAAAAGATAGAGACGACAAGAGAGGAATAGGAACTTTTGTTTTACATATATCATGCGCACCCCCAGTAAATCTTCAAATGCTTTACCTAGGATCTCTGCCCCCAGAAAGTATAAAGGAACAAAACAGTGAGACAATCACATATCTGTAGAAAAGATCTAACTTACATCATTTAATTTGGCATATCCTGGACATGGAGACAGCACATTGTTTTTCAGGGGAGGTTAGGCCCCTTCATGTAAACCAGCATAATGACAAGTATGGTAATAAATACTAATTAGAAAACAAAATGCGATTTTCGTTTTTGCAACCACAAGTGTGTATTGTGACATCAGTATACAGTATATTTGCATGTGTAATAGGGACTGTGAATGTAAGATTTCAGTTCAGTTACTTATGTTATTTTACGTAGGTTTGAATCCGGTATATGATCCTAATGCCACACATGGAAATATGCTAATTTTGCAAAAGAATCTTCCTGCAGATGCTAATTACATAGAGAAGGTATTTTTTAAGAAGTCAAGAGATAAAGGTTGGAATCTATGGATAGACAGGGAGGCCCATATCAGCTGTCTTGAGAAGTCTGGGGAAGGGATGTGACGGGAGCTTTGTGACAGGCTATATAATACAACACCAAATAACTGGGTTTGTAACTTGAACGAGGCGAGATATAATAAGTATATTTATATTCCTTAAATAGGTGAACACACATATAGTAAAGTAACAGGCCAAAGAAAGTACACTTACTTTGGGGTGGGGAATGAGAAAGTAATCATGTAGTCAATTCTCCAGCCAATCAGAGTAACAATTCAGATGGTATAGAGACGAAGGATATGGGTTGACCCAGTTTTTATATATCTTTTTGTGACCCTATCCTTAACATTTAAGTACAGGTGATTGGACAACAATTATCTGTATCCAATCTTTAACGTGGGAATACATTTTAATCCATGCCCCCTGCTAGTTAGGACATGGCACACTAGGACCCTGGGGTCCTCATTTCTGTAAGGCCCCACATTTACATCCGGAATGCCAGCTCAGTCTAACCAAATGGGATTTCTGGCAGATCTCTTTGGTTTTAAGGTGTTAAATGTGACACTCATTGACTGCTCTGGTTTTAGGTCGCTCCGCCCTCAGTACAGTGGCGGTGACAGTGAGGGTGACAAAATCCTTTGAACAATCTTAAGACCTAGACATTGGTCGCCTCTCTGACCATAATGCGACCTTGTATGCACGGAATTTTCCTCTGGGTTTTCCCTGCCTTGGGTTACAGGTGTTACAATAAAATATAAACACTATTAGAATATCTGGTTCCGTTGGATAACGCGGGGCCACACTATCCGATCTTAATGCCCGGAACTGGGACCCATATGGCGCGAAGTTTTCAGTCTCTAGGACCTTCGGAACTCCGGAGTTACACAATACAACTTAAAACCGTTTCTATTTTAATACCAACAATCTCCGCTTTAAATGAAATCACGATTTCCTCACTAAATCCCATTGAAAACAACTGGCTCGCCGCCATAGACTTTCAATGGCAAACCGCCGGCGTTGGTGGCTCTATGGGAATTCCGCCGCATAGACTTTCAACGGGGCGTCGCCGCCGTTGAAGTCTATGGGGTTTTTGTTCTTCTCCGCCATAGCGGTCAATGGAAATTGGCCGCCATTGGGAGTCCTATGAGAAAAGTCCCCGAACTTTCAGGGCGTCCCTACTCGTCGGGTTGGTCACGCAGGGTCAATGATGGTTCTGCAGCCATGCCGGAGCAGTGCTACATATAACCCCAAACCCCCCCCGGCCCTCATGACCCTCCGGAACCGAGGTATGGTTCATGGTTTTCAGCTTTTACACCTTAGTCGAATTCCTGAGCTGTTTCTGTTCTGCCGCCGCCATTGGAACCTATGCTCCACCGCCCGCGCTCTCTAGGCACGAACCTTCTCGGGGTCCAGGCTACGGGGACCCGGTGGTGGTCGTGTGGGGAGGCCTAGGGACTAGGGGCAAAGGAATTTTATGTCTGGGTTCCCTAGAACTGTAGATTCCCCACGCCACTTAATGTTGAAACTTGACTAACCCCGTGATCAAGCTCTTTTTAAGACAAGTATCCGCTTTGCGGTTTTGCGTTTGGACGGCGCCATCTCATTTCCTGGACAGCGCCGTCGAGGATCTCCATTGAAGTCAATGAGCCTAACTTGACTTACATGGGACAACCGCCGCGTCCCCCCTCTCTGACCGCCTCTGCTGTCTTTCGAAGGAAACGACAGTCCAAAACAGCAAGATCCACCTTGAAATGCCTGAAGCTCTAATGTCGGCCTTGGGACTCTGCAAAATGGTGCCTGAAAAAGCGGGAAAATTACACAAAGGCTAAATCACTGAATAACTATTAACCCTTGCACTCCCGGCTGGATCCCAGTGTATTGTGATGCAGACAGGGCCAACCGATATAACCAGATACCAATAACATGGGGACAGGGGAATATACATTTTACATGTTAGAACAAGAGTTAAACACATTTCTGGCACTGCAGCCCGTTAACCCCTGTTCTCCCTTGTGAGGTCAGGGGATGGCCAATGGGGTGCAACCCCTTTAATACCGGGCCACCCCCTTCTCCCTCTTACGGGACTGTCAGTGAGGGACAGAACAGTTGTCTGTATGGATGTAGTCTTTATTTATATAGCGTCATTAATGTGCAACGTGGACAATCATATAAATAACAAAAATATAATAACTGACCATGGGAAAAGTGCTTCAGACATACCCGTAACATTTAGTGAAAGGAGTCCCTTCTTCAAAGAGCTTACAAATTTTAATTGGTAAGTAGGAACGAACGCTAGCGACAGTATGAGGGCATTCTTGTAAAGTGCGTCTGCATGGGGCCAAGCTTTATGTATCAGTTTGGTAGCACACGTTGGCCCCCCCCCCCCTCCCAATCACAGATAGAGTGCACCATTGTGAGGGGAATCTATATGTTATTACCAGGTGTGGTGCTTTTTACCTGTCAGGTTCACATGAGGCCTGAACCTCCGCCAGTTGAAGCCTGGGGGTGTAATCCTCTGTAACGATTCTCATATAAACACAGCACTTCATATGTGCAGGTTCTAAGGGTAGAATACCCCCCACACAGGACCCCCATATTAATACCATACCACCAAATATATATAGATATACTGTTTACTTATAAGGGCAGGATGGAACAATACAAACAGTGGTCCCTCTGCAACACGAATAGGCACCACTATCCAAGGCCTCTCGCACGGGCCTAACCCCACACTTCACTTCCCAAAAATCACCATAGTCTGCAATCCCACCCAAGTGTGGAACAGCGCTGCCCACTAAGATTAGGTGTATAGGTGGGTGCACTTGGGATTTTTGATGGTAAACCTCCCGTGCTCCTGCACCTGGGTACAGCCGAGAACAACAGCCCAGGATAGTCGGTTCTTGCAATCCAACGCCGAAGCCTCAGGCGAATGGTGTCCTCCACCTGGGGGATATTCCTTCCCTGAGCGATCTCACGTACAGATTTCTCTATCTGCAGTGGGTAGTGTGAGTCCTAAACACACTTTATCAGCGGTCTTTCTGCAGCACGGCAGCTGGTCCCTAATCTTACACTCTGCTCAGGGCATGATCCCTACTAGGTACCTTTCCAAGCAGCCACGAACTTAATGGTGGAGTTGGGCCTAGCTGGGCCCTAGGGGGGGTAACCTGGCCAGAGTAGCGCCACTTGGCTCCCCTATCCACTACCTCCCCCTACCTTCTCTTATCCCAGCACCACTAACTACTTCTTTCTATCTGACTGAGCGCGCCAACAATCCTTCCCTTCCATAAATCCGGCAGCTCATTGCTTCCTGGCATCAGTGGACTATACCTGCTCTAAGCATTTGTTCTGGGTCTGAGTCTCCATGGCCCTCTTTATCATTGGGGCCACGTGCGCAATGTGTACTGCACAATGCACAGTCTCCTGTCCTGCGTATACCATGTATGGCCGCCGCATTGCCCTAACTGCGCATGTGTGCTTCTAGGGGTCCCTGCACTATGTAGCCCACCCATTGGGTCCTGCCTCCCTTTCTATACTGGCCACTGCATTGCATCTGCGCATGCCGATAGCCTCCTCGCATGCATGTACACAGCAAAGATTGCGGCGCCGTGCCTCCTACGTCAACGGGAGGTCCCCCTTGATATCTCGCCCCCACATCTTGCCTTCCACTACGGCCGGAGGTACCGCGGGGAAGGATGGGGGAACCGGTGAGTCCAGAGGGGACCTGGCTACATTTGTTAAATAGTTTAGCCACGGTGCTATTCTATGCTCTTTAAGCATGGGTCTTAAGTGGGTCTTAAAGTGGATCGCGAGGGTGCTATCGGTATTAGGGAAGGGCATTCCCCAGGGAAGGGGCAGTCAGTGAGAAGGTTTAAGGCGGGAGAGTACTTTAGATTACAAAGGGAGTATGAGAGAAGATATCTGAGTAGAACGCAAGAGTCAGGATGGTTGGCATATCGAGAAAATTAGGGCTGGAGATGTAAGAAGTGGCAGAAGAGTGAAAGCGCTTTAAAAGTGGAGAGGAGAATTGATTGCGAGATGCAGATTTGATAGAAGCCAGGGAGAGGGATTTCAGCAACGGTAGACGCGAGACAGATTTAGGAAAGAGTAGAGTGATTCTGACAGCAGCGTTTAGATCGAGTGAGGGGAACAGGTGAGAGGCAGCAGAAGGCGACAGCAGGAGTTTATTGTAATCGAGACGGGAGAGAATGAGGGCCTTAAGGTAGAGTTTTTAAGCATTCGAGCAAACACAGGAAAGCGTATCTTACGTTGAATTGTGGAGGAAAAAGCGACAGGTAGTTAGATATTTTGAATGTGAGAGAGGAGTGTGTGTGACCCCTAGGCAGCTGCTGGGCTACTGGTGAATAATGGACTTCAACCGTATGTGGAAGGAGAGATGTAGGGCCAGGTTTGGGAGGAAGATGAGGAGCTCTGTTTTTGCCATCTGTTAAGTTTACAAGTCGGAGAGAGCCATCCAGCGATTTATCGCAGAGAGACCAATATGCTATTGATAACTGATTGATAACCTAAGGTAATAACTTTCTGTCATACACTTTATTTCCTTGCATGGAGGTGTGGGTAAGTTCCTTACGGTGTGGCATTCATGTAAAGGCCCTATGGTGTTCTGTGAAATTACACATGGTGTATTGGCCATGTTTTATGAAATACACATGGTGCATACTCTGGTCATATAGTTAAAAGTAGGAAGGCTGACTAGGTGTTTTTGTTGGAAAATATCTGCAAGTTTTAACTAGTTAGAAAGACGGGATAACACAGGAGAGAGGAGGAGCACGTTTTTAACATCAATACAAGATACAGGACAGAGGATTACTACCACAAAAGAATTGATTATGCCAACCATCTTTGAAAATATGATAACTTATTTGTGTCACCACCATTTTATCACTGTTCTGCGAATGTAACTATTATTTTCAGAATAAATGTTTGTTTTGTGTGCTAAAATGGAATGTTGAGTGTTGTTATGCCACAGTGATAAACAGAGCTAGGACATTTTACCGTGCAGGTATATACACCAACCCCTCAGAACCAAACATATAAAGAACACAATTATATACAGTACGAGATTCAAACCTATGAATTAATTAACTAAAACTCATGTTCCATTATTGATACGTGAAGTAGTAATTGTAGCAGCATACATTTCAAGTAAATAGCTATATAATGTGTGAACAACTGTAAATGTTCTCTACTTGAAACTCTTTATCGAGACCATCGGGAAGACGGCTGCATTTATAATAAGTCCAATACACCAGTGCCACTCTAGTTAGGGCCCGGCGTGCCGGTAGGGGGCGGGAAGACGGCGGGACAGTTGTCATGGGCACCCGACGGCTGCAGGGGGCCATACAGCGCTCGGAAATTTGGTCCCAGCCCAACTACTTCTGACATCCGGCGCCAAACTCACACTCACCGACAGCCGGGAATCAGACGTCCCTAGCTCTGCGCACCTATGCTCTCTTCCCACCACCCACTCTGTCCTCGCTGCCGTGCAGACCCCAGAAGAACCCCCCTGGCCCAGACTACTACAACGTACACGCACCTGAGGATTTCCGTTTGTCCTATATTTTTCTTCAATTACTCGTATAATATTATATGTATGATATTGTATTGTTGATAACGGTAACCCAAATTTGATGTTTCATTTGCCCCCTGTATACTCAACGTCGCCCCCAGGTATCATGTCGACCTCGCTATGATTGATGCATCTGTATGTCTCTCTTAAAGTCTTACATTCTTTTCCCCCAGGATAGGATTCGGTCACTGGTCTGGTGTGGTGATACTTCACAGTGGTCTGCACTCGCTGCTATTAATGGGACGCACCCCTGGGTATGATCATTAGCCCTTTATTACTTTAATTCACTTGGGTATTGTTAAATCACGTTTAATGCACATGATAAGTTTTTTGACATTCATCTCTAATACGAAGGGCCACAAGTCATGATGGATGCGTCTGAGCGTCATTAATGACTTATGATGCTTACCAAGGCGACCGCCTATAATCACAGTAAACCACTGGAGATGTGTTTTGTGAGGTATATTTCTGTACTCTCTTTTTCCTACCTTAGTTCGCTGGCATAAGGTGTCTTTTTTTCCGAAACGTCACGTCGTTTTCACTAGGGATGTCCAGTTCAACTTGTGTGAGTTTTTACTAGCGTATTTCTAGGTCAAGCGCTGTACTTTAAGTCTTGCCACACACCGTTCACAGCTTCAACTCCCATTGTGGCATATATGAGTTCCATCTCATTATCCATCTATGTATTTCTGACTGATCTTTTGATACGATGAGTTATTAATTGAATATATTTTAATATTTCAGAACTAGTCACGTGTTGGGTGTCCCTTCCCTTTCATGACTATTAGAGCTTATTATTTTGTTCTAACTCTCGACCCCCACGGTAGGACAGCTGCCATTTTCAGGTCTGTAGAAAGGAAAAAAAAAATTTGGGTCACTCTTTTGTGAACAACAAGAATTGACTGCAGCATGGAAATAATAAACATATATCATTCAGAAAACATAGATCCCCCCCTCCGATTAACGGTAGGCAATACAATACATGATCAATAGAAATACTTGTAGAAAATGGTAAGTACATGATATATAATATAGAAACTTGTCTAAATTTCAGCATAGCGGGGTTCTTGATGAACACTAATCTTGCTTTTTTTCAACCCACTCATACCTACGACCCCGTCTACACATACCTGCGATCGTAACACCTCAATGAAACCAAGATAGTGACGCATGGCAAGGGAAATGACTGAACCTGATATACTGTGGAAAATGGAATGCACACAGTATATAATGCGGAAGTGGGAATGAACATAATGAAGATAATACGCACAAATAGAATGATTTTAAGATTATAATTCTGAAAAATGGATGAATTTGAGGGAGCATCGATATATAGGAAATACAGCTCATATGACCTCATATGAATAGGGACAGTGAAAAGTGACACAAGTGCGAGAACGAGAGAACAGAGGCTAGAAAGGCAGAAGCAGAAGAACACAGATGAGGTCATGAGATCCAGACGCAGAGGCACCAAAATAGAAAATGTCCCAATAAAGGTGCCAAGAGGTTATGTTATCCAATCTCCCTGTTAATAATTATCACAATTAAAGTGCATTTTGCACACTCAGTACTGGCGTATTAGTGACTTACTCTAGGCATAGAAATTGTTTATGACGGCTACAGATTCTGTCACTATCCTTCCATACAGTACTCTACATTGCTCCTAAAATTTCGATTCTCCACTTCTAATCCAGGAATGTACATTAGACAGGGAGGGGAACAGCAGAGATACCATAACTGTATGGTCTGCAACTCCAAACCGCGCCCCTTTAGGCTCCCATTCTGCATGTCTCACGAGGGTCCATTATGGCGCCTGAAGGGCCCTCCAATTCAATGGTCGCCGTTGAGCTCCCCCCTTCCGTGGCACTCCAGCGCCCCAACTGCAGCAAGCCTCACACGCCTCCTCAATGTGCACTATGCTCTCTAGGCTTACCCTAGGGCATACTCTTTCTATGACTCTCCCCACACAAACGATCATTACCTATTATAACCCCTTCCAGGCCATTACCTCCTTATATACCCCCCAACCTCCAGGTCCATTTGTCCTTGTACCATCTGTGTCTCCCTTTCCTCCATCCAGCATCATACCCCATCCTTCTCACCAAGGGGGGTCAAGCTGGCCCATCTGCGAACAAGTCACATGCCGCGTCGGTGCACAAACTCTCGTCACACCCAGACTCATTACCTACTTACACACCTCCCTTCCCCCCCCCTTCCAGACCCATTACTAGAGACAGCGATCATTGTTGGTGGATTTAAATCCGTCTCAGATCGCGGCTCTTTGGCCAAGGATTTCTGTGATCAGTCCCAAAAAGTTAAATCTGTAATGGCGGATTCAATCTGTCCCCAGTTACTTATTGTTTATTTTTAAATAGGCTCATGCAGCTGAACCACGTTGATGTCATTGCAAGGCAATGCTTTAAAGCCACTAAGGAGGCCTTCCATAGTGTTGTTTATGTTATATTAACCTCCATGTAGCCCTTTCTGGTCAGCAGTTATGGAAAACAATGACCAATTGACCCGTGGGCTATTAAATAGTAATAGTACTATAATGTAATTTCATTACTATTTTATCAATCTATTCAGGTGGTTTAGCTTATCTTGCCTACCTGACAAGGTGATAAAATATTAGATTTTTTTTAAATGTAAAGGTTAGAAGCCCTGAGCTGGACCCCATTAATTTCAGCTCCGGACCCATTTTCGATATACATACGTCCATAGGTGCTGTTCTGTATCTCTCTGCAGTTTAACTGTCCTGGTCATGGCTTTCATTGGCTCGTGACAAGGACATTGAAACAGAAAGAGGCCGACAGCACCTATGGAGGTAAGTATCTCAGGAAGCAGGGGTCCCGGAGCGAAATCAAACCTTTTTTAATGTAAAAGACTCATATATCCTATTGGCAACAATAGTGCCTTTCCATAATAAATCCACAGTAACTCTATCACGTTACATTCGTAATACCTACTTGAGTGTGTGCATTTTCTTTTAATATAGTCACTATTGTAGCGTGGCGTGGGGGGGGGGGTGTTGTTTAGGAGCTCCTTTCCTCTTAGAGCTCAATCTCTGTTTTTGTTGGGGCTTTTGTATATAGTGATATTAAGTGCTGTTACATAGGGGGACTTGTTACTGGACCACTGGCCCTCTGGGTCTCGAGTATGGCCAGTTCTCCCTTTTTTTGTGTGTGTGTACAGTAGAGGCAACTCTTATTCTAACAAAAAACCGTGGCAATTCCCAAAAAAACCCAGGAAACACACAGGTTACATTCTGAATACATGCCTTAAACTTTCCTTAAACTAGCCCCAGCATTTTCATGATTAATGGCTATCAGATTAACAGCGGGGGCTCCTGGCAGTCCCATTCAAACTGAATTGGACTGCCAGGGATACCTGCTGTGTTAATCCATGGGTCGTTCGTATGCAGAAATGCTTAAACGTGCCTCAAACAGCCACAGACATACCAGCACATACCCAGAATGTAACCCGGTAGTTTACGGCAAATGTTAGAATAAACGTGCCTCTGTATGTCTTCTCCTTCCCCTATGCACTAGCACACGTTCAACTCTACTGATCTTATTATTGAATACAGGAGTGCTGGTGTCATATCTGTTGTTTTGTCTATTTTCCTAATGGTTATACATATTATTTAGTCTCTCCCTTTATCTGAGCACCTGCGTGTAGTACTGTAGTTGGTTGGAAGATAATCAGATCAGTAACAGTACCAATTTAAGTTCATGTAGCTGAACAAACAAATCTGCATCCCTTTTTAATAACATTGATCATTAACCAAATAATGTGGCAGATGATAAACTCTTTTATGTCACAGCAGACAAGGGACCTGGATAATGGAATTCTGGGTATGGGAGAGGTATAACTAAATTCACATTTTATTTTAATTATGAACCAGCAAAGTCACCAAGGACATAAGAGCAGTATTCTCGATACAGTATAAGTAGATGATAAGAATGAAATAAGGTAAAAGACAAAAAACCAACTAGTGAGAATTGGCACACACCAAAATAAAGTCAGATTGCCAATAATAATCAGTCAATTATTTTATCCAGTGCCAAAGTAAACAAATGGCCCTATCCCTAAACAACCCCTGACAGAGTCCCACCCATCATCTATATAATGCTGAAAGCTTTTTCCTGGGCTCTGAGAAACTGCCATGCAATGGTTTGAAGGTTTGGAAGCGGGGGTGTTTGCAAATCTGTTCCAACAATTTCTAGAACCAAGTTTGTGGAAAGAAAAGAGAGCATAGCAACTAAAAGATCATGAAGCAAAGCAGTCATGTAGGCCTCATAAGGAAGTCTGACCTCCTACTCCGACCACTTAGAATTTCACTAAGGGTAGCAGAATTTAAAAAAGTTTGCAAAAAACTCTGCAGGATTCAGGGTGTCTGAATAACTGCACACTGAAATATATATATATATATATTCTATACTGATATTCTAATAGATATAGATAGTATATATATATTATATACACACACACACCACATCCAGGACATGGGCGACCCATGGTTTGTCCATTCTGATTGAGATATATATAATCATATTTATACTATATCTTGTTTGTAAGAGTAAAAGAGAGAAACAGGAGACGTTGCCCTTTCATATTTAAGGGATTCATAAATAATGAATTTCATGCAGGTGGCTTCAGTAAATGAACATTTGCATATTACATTTGTAGGTATTTCCTTACAAATAGTAAGAGAATAACACACAGAACATTATGTATTAGGCACCTCACTAAACGTTCTGAGCAAACCCACCGAAACCCTTAAACAACCCTCAACATATTGCATGAGGACTTGAAACAATGATTAAAAAAAGAAAAAGCTCAAACTTAGGAATCACTGAAGCAAAAAAGGAACTCGTTGCTGAACATGTCAAACAGAGTTTGCCTGCTCTGCCCCTCCCCTTACCTCCGTCATAATTTGACATCAACAACATCATGTGGACGTCCGCAGTTGTCCATTTGACTCCGCGTTGTCTGACGATGCATCGCAGAGGCCTCGATGCTCCACCTGCATTTTATTTAAATGTTGTAGGGAAGAGGTGGGCCTTTGTATCACTGCACCCCCAGAAATTTGCCGCCCCCCTTCTAACCCTCACAATGTAAGACCTAAAGTAACAAATAAAATTGTGGTCTGTTTTTGATTCCTGTGCCCTTAGTCAGTTTTTATTTTCGGTCCCTTAATGCCTCTGGTGTCTAAGCATTCGTTACCTACCCTATCCATTCTAAAAGTAATTCATCAAGCAAATAACCCATGCACATTTTATATTCCAATTTAATATTTCTGACATACGCATCTCCACCATCCAGTCTCTGAACTAGTCTCCAATAAGTAGCAACAAAACACACGGGCGATAACTGAAGATGCCTTGTGGCTGCAGGTAGATCAGTTTGGTCCACGCACACTTATGACGTTGCCAATGTTGAGAAGATGTGGTCTTCTTTAAAAAAAAAAAAAAGAGCTCTTTTAAGCGAATTCAAGCAATATACTGCCTGTGTGTTTTTTGTTTATAAATCAGTTTGCTGTAGTAAGAAAAAATACTTTAGTATTTTCTGTTTTAAAAAACAACAACTTTGAAGACCAATTTCTTGTATTTTATTTAACAAGCAAGCTTGTTCCTTAGCAACGATTACATTCACATATTTAAGATGTCGCCAACGTGGTCGCTCAATAGACGGAGAACCAATTGACCGGCAGCCCTATGCAGTTCTTTAGGTATTGGAGATTTGCCCACATGAACTATTGAGTAACAAAATAAATAAAAAATAAAAAGGATGAACTGCAGCTTTAATGTAAGACTATATTAACTAAGTACTGTACCCACACAGCAATCCCAGAAGGTGTCTTAAAATCTGCATTAAATCTGCTTTAATCAGCAGTCCCTAAACTATTGTTAAAAAATTTTTACCATGATTGGAACAAGCGGTTTTCTTGGAGCTCAGTATTTTCAGGTGCAAGCATTTGGCAGCCATTTCGTTTCACCAGGTTACATCAGCACATTCTTGGTATCATGCCAAATAAAACATTTCTAAATGTAGGCTTTGACATACAGATGAAGCCAAACTAATGATAAAGAGGAATAACATGAAAAATGTAGTAAATATTGCATTCGTTGAGAGAACGCATGTGTTCCATTGTTAAATGGCCGTCACTGTAAAATTTGCAAGTATTAATCCGGAAACGCTCACCCCACTGGATGTCAAATCCATAACTATAGTGGTTGGGGTGCGCGTACATCTGCATTCTGCTCAAGAATGTCTTCTCTCTACCTTTGTATCTAAAGCCCTCTCCCCACCTAAACCAGCATTCTCATCGTCTGCCCCACACCTCTTCGAATGCCCTTCCTCTCAATACCCAACTAGCACCCCCTCATCCACTTCAGACACACTTGCTTAAAGAAGCATATTAGTACCCGTAGATATTACAGACATGATACATAAAGCTTGGCCACTGCCCCCCGCAGAGCACGTACCAAAATGCCCTCCTACGGTCTCTGTACGTTCCTCCTACTGCCAATTAGATCTATAATCTCCTCGGAGCAGGGACTCCTCTTCCTAAATGTTACGTTGTCTGAAGCACTTATTCCATGACCTGTTATTTGGTAATTATTATTATTTGTTATTTATATGGATTACCAGTGTATTACTACTGTGAAGCGCTTTGTACATTAATGGCGCTATACAATAAAGACATACAATACACCACTGTGATCTCCATTGTCCTTCTATACAAATAATGCGCTTTCCCACAGCACTCCCAATTGACAAATTCGCAATATTATTTTATAAATGAACATGAATCTAAATACGCAACAAGACCAACATTTCGGTAACATGCCTCCTAAACTTTCCCAAAAGGGCCAAATGGGGCTGGAAACATTGCTCTTTTGCTGTATTTCAAGTCATGTTGGTTAATAAATACTAGCTGAGAATTGCCAATTGGAGTTAATATACCATTATTTGTATAGAGGTAATACTGCGGTAGGTGTTAAAGGAGCAATAATGTCTGCTGCATCGTATTAGCACAGGCAATTTACAGAGTCTCTGAAGATCATTGCTGTGGCTTAAGATTCATACTCAACTGGAGACACATCCCTATTTATTGGAAGGTATTCCGACTGTCGGGAGCAGTTGACACATTCAGCAATATAAATAGAAAACAAATAAATAAACATAATAACTGTATGTATAATGTGAGTAGCTTTAATAACAACGTTTATGTCACATGTAAGCTCTCTATATATAATAATAATAATAACAATATTATTATATTATAAAACAGCATCTAAATGAAGGCACTCTTTAAAATCTTTGCCAGGCACTACTGCCAGAGTAAATGGTGAATGGAGTATCTGCAAGTGCCAGACACATCCTTTCTTCACATTCTACGAACTCCATTCAGGTGAATAACACAGGTATAAGGATATCTATACCCAAAGTAACGCAGAGTAATCTGCATCTCACACAAGGGATCTGTATAAAAGCCATTTGTATCTCTCACAGTAACAGGGATATTTGTAACGGAGTATCTATTCGCACATTATGATCAATATCTGTACTCATAGTATCAGAACATCTTATCTACAACTAAGAGAACAGCTGTACTTACAGTATAGTGCTACAGAACAGCAAATATGACACAAGTAGAGTGCAGCTGTATCCACAGTACAGTATGTCAGTGAGCGCCAGAAGAAGCAGAATGTTATTCTTACTAAAATAATTGCAAGCTGGGTTGGTGAAAAGTCACAGTTTTCCAAACAGTTGTATAGATTAATGCAGGGCAAGAACTACGGGCTGTAATAGTATGGTATATTGCTTAAAGGAACAGTTTCCCTGCCCGTTTTTCTTTACCCCCCCCCCCCCCCTTTTTTTCCCCTCGATTGGGAAGGCAGAGAAATTACCCTCGCTAAATGTGTTGCCTATCCGCTGGGTAACAAACCTCGGATATTGTACATTATAGCCTGATTTCATGGAAGCCCAATTTTATGCTACCTGCAGAATTAAATTATCAGTCGTTCCTTTTCATACCCAACTCCTTTTTTATGTTGAAAGAATCCTTAGAAATAGAAGGACATTGCAGCCTGTACCAGCGCTCCCAGATAGCTAATGAAAAAAGTTACAGAGCTTTTAAAGTGCTTACGCATTCATTAACCAATAAATCAGACAAAGTGAAGGTGGATCTATATTTCTAATTAAAATTCTACTGCACCTTTGGCGATATAAACCAAATTAAAGTTCTTAGAAAATGCATGTAGGGGCAAATATTGACTCTTTACAATAGCCAAGCAAAATCAGCAAGTACATTTTCTCACCCCAGTGAAAACTGTTTTCTTTCAAGGATCTGCAGTCAGTCGCTGGGCATTTGCCATAATATTAGATTTATATAACTGGATTCCCAAACTGAAAATATGTAGTCACTCATTTGAACTTTTGTTTGTGCCACGGGCTGTTTTTTATTTGCAATGATTAGAAGCTTGTACCACCAACCTACACTACTGATAGACCCAAAAGTCAAAATAGCTTGTGAGTGGGGTTTTACTGGCTTTGCAGCTGATCTCAGGCTGTGTTTAAAAGCTGTGTTTTAAACAGTGAGCATTGGCTTAAGGTTTCCGTGTAATAATGTATTTAAGGCAAAAGGGACTGTGTGCTCATTTGCATGTCATTTCCCATAATCCCTTGCTGCAGTGGAGCACTGTATGCTAGGTGATATGGTGAAAAGCAAGTTGCAGACCTGTCTAAGACATGTAATGTGCTCACAAGTAATATTTTTATTTGTATGTATATATATATATTTTTATATTGTATAGTATATGTTTTTTATATTTTTGTTTTTTTTTCTTTTATTTGTTTATTAACTCACCACACCCACTCCATTTGATATGGTGGGTGAATGGGCAACAGAAACCTCCACCGTATAACTATACGCAAATGAAAAGATCACTTGTGAGCACATTCACATGTCTTAGACAGGTCTGCAACCCTGCCTTTCACCCATTATCACCTGGCTACATGCTTCCACTGCAGCAAGGATTCTGGAAATGACTGCAAATGAGCACACTGTCCATGTAAGAATGGTTTTCAGGCAAAGGTGACACGGTGGGCTCATTTGCATGTCATCTCCCAGAATCCCTTGGTGCAGTGGAAGCACTGTATCCTAGGCGATAATGGTGATAGGCAGGGTTTGTAGACCTGTCCAAGACATGTGAATGTGCTTTTTAATATATATATATATATATATATATATATATATATATTAATCAAAAAATAAATGATGATACCGTTTGTGGCTAACGAAATGCTTTTATTTGTGCGAGCTTTCGAGATACACTGATCTCTTCTTCCGGCGATGTTACAATGAATGAAGCCAGGATAACTTAAAACAGTGTCTCTTGGAAGTTATCTGTGCTGTCCTTCCCCCGTGTATGTGTTTATGGCTAGAGGTGTGTCAAAGGGTAACGGAAAGCAAGTGAAGACAGAGTGTGTATGTGTATCAGTGTGGAAAAAATGAATGGAGAGCCCACAGTATAAACGTGCTCTACAACAAGTGTGTGTGGAGTGAGAGGGATATAAATGGTGTGGGTGGGTGTGGAAATGTGAGAGTTTGTAGCACAACTAAAAGTGTGTGTGGATACTATGTGGCCCCTATTGGTGTATATGGATGGAAAAATAAGGAGTATGGTATGTGGAGAGACAGCTGTGTGTGCATACATATACACATTATGTACAGACATGGCCTTTAGCGCTCATGGGAGAGAGTTCGCTAGTGTCAGTAATGACTCATAAAATTTCGATCTCTGTTTAGGCCACTGCTAAGTGTCCCGAACAGTTGCATAAATTTGTATTCGGCAACCGTCTCTCTTTCGGTTTTAAGATTACCTTTGATTATGGCAACCCTCAGATCGTTCATCTTATGGCCAGAGTCAGAGAAATGTTCGCCAACAGGACTGTCCTTGTTCCGCGTGTGATGCTGTGCGATGCAGGTTCATTCTCTTGTTTAGCCCCTGTCCTGTCTCACCTATGTAGTAGCAGCCCCCTGGGCATTTCATGCACATGATGAGGTATGTCGTGTACCTCATCATGTGCATGAAATGCCCAGGGGCTGCACTACATAGTGAGACAGGACAGGGGCTAAACAGAGATGAACCTGCATCCCACAGCATCACACGCGGAACAAGAGCAGTCCTGTTGGCGAACATTTCTCTGACTCTGGCCATAAGATGAACGATCTGAGGGTTGCCATACTCAAAGGTAATCTTAAACCCCAAAGAGAGACGGTTGCATGAATACAAATTTATGCAACTGTTCGGGACACTTAGCAGTGGCCTAAACAGAGATCGAAATTTTTGAGTCATTACTGACACTAGCGAACTCTCTTCCCATGAGCGCTAAAGGCCATGTCTGTACTATGTGCTATGTATGCAACACAGCTGTCTCTCACACATACTAATACTCCTTATTTTTCCATCCATATACACCAATAGGGACCACATAGTATCCACACACACTTTTAGTTGTGCTACAAACTCTCACATTTTCCACACCCCACCCACACCATTTATATCCCTCTCACTCCACCACACCTTGTGTAAGCACGGTTTATACTGTGGCTCTCCATTCATTTTTACCCACGGATAGACATACACACTCGGTCTTCACTTGCTTTCAGTTTACCCTTTGACACCTCTAGCCATAAAACACATCACACGGGGGAAGGACAAGACAGATAACATCCAGAGACACTGTTTTTAAGTTTATCCTTGCTTCATTCATTGTAACCCGCCGGAAAGAGAGATCAGTGTATCTCGAAACTCGCACAAATAAAAGCATTTCGTTAGCCACAGAACGGTATCATCTATTTATTTTTTATTATTGAAGCTCGGTAACAGGTACTGATACCTCTACATGTATGTATATATATATATATATATATATATATATATATTATTATATAATATATATATATATATATATATAATATTATTCCATATAATATATATCCATATAAATATATATCCAAAATACCTTATTTAGAAATAAAAATGCTTGCCCAATGCTGGGGAATTTTTAAACGTTATAGATGATTTCATTTCACAGAACCACGACTTTTATCAGTTCAGATTCCTTTGTATTGTTCATGAGCCGTCACTTGCAAATAAGGGCTGAATGTTATTGCTACACCCCCCCCCCCCTCCCCACCCCCTTTGCCAGTGAAAGGCAAAAACTCTTTCAGGTGAGAACACCTAAATTGCACCAAAGTGCTCTCCCTCCCCAAAGAGAGTCTCCCCACCATGATCCCCCTTCACTGCTCCTGTCCACTAAACCCAGGTGGGGCAGGGTTAACTTATCAGAAAGGACTGACACTTAAAAAAAACCTAGAGTTTGTCACCTTTTCCGCCCCCCCCCTCACCCCACCCCACAAGCGCCACCCCATCCCTGCATTTTTGCTGAGAGGGTCTGCTATGAGTGTCTGCTTGCTGTGCAGCCAATATCACTTCACCTCAGGACTATCTTTGGGATGAGGACACAGTCTCAGCAAAGGGCATCAGGCTTATGTTATATCTGCTTGTTACAATTTTAAACCACACCAACCTTCATATCCCCCTGTACACCTATGTTTCCACTTCACTTCCTTGATTGTAAGCTCCTTATGGCAGGGCCCTACGTAACAATGGATGTTGTTTGTTTTATCTTATGTTATTCGTGCTCCAACTCTATTGTACTGTGGCTACGGAATAAATACCCCATATGAAGCCACCTTGGTGAAACGCGTAGTGGAGACCCTGCACCTGTGAGCACCCGTACTGCATTATTCACACATACACCTGTCTGTTTTTGTTGGCACCAATCAGATTGCCAAGGAGAAGCATTCTACCTGCCTGCCATACCGTTGAGACGTGTACGGATTGGGTGTATCCTATGGTGAAGCTTGGGTCCTCAGTATACGAACAATTCAGTTGAGTCGGAGCAGAGGAATAACGGCGTATGGAGAGCTAATCAGAAGCTGCAAGGATTTGGAGGTGTAGGTACAACGCCGAAGAAAGGTAACTAGCACAGACGACGCTGCAGCCGCAGAGATCTGCAGGCATAGGAAGCAGCTCTAACTCAAAATCGGACAGAAACCAACTGTGGAGGCCCGTGCCATCACTGGTAGGAGTCGTGAGTAAAAACTGTGCACACACTGTCCTTACCGCATAGTACCTAAAAATATCCTGTATGCACATTAACATTGCCAACAACCATCACCATAGCTATTGGTAGAACCATTCTACACATCGTAGCACATCTATATCTTTTTGGTTATTTCTCACTGAATATATAAACATCTTTAAGAAGACAATACACAGAAAATCCCAGGTTACCACGATACAACCATACAGTATCTGGCGCAAACAATTCACATAGACTAACATATATCCCTCCGACAAAAAGGGACTTATATACAGAGAGGTGTTGATTGTGTTCAATACCAACACAATTGCAATCTAATCTTGGAGATACTGCTGGAGTTGGCAAGCTTTGCAGTACAGAGGTCCAAAGTCATTTCAGACCCAGTCCACTTTTTGGACATATTTGTCTTGTATAATATAATGTATATGTTATTATTTTGATTAGCTTAATCAGTACAGGGTTCCATATGTATATCCTCCATATGGAAGTTTTTTCTTTGTGCTTTTTTAGTATATTTTAATAAATGTTATTTGTTTTAATATTAGCACTGTTTAATCTGCTTATTCTGAAGAAAACTTGGCATACCATAAACTTCTAGATTTCATCAGCGATATTTATGCGCCCAAGTGTCTTTCTCCCTTCTAGAACATTTTTGTGGAAGCGTGAGATCCTTCCTTCACTTAGGCAGCTACACAAATTTAGTGCCTTGATTCACATTTTCTACGCTATGGAATATGTTGGTGCATTATAAATAATACTAAATGGTAATATTCACAAAGATATTGTCACCAGCACGAAATTAAAGTTTTGACCTTAAACTGCACAACGTCTTTGTTCACTTTTATTCGCAAATACTGAGATCAGTTTATCTCGTTTCCTCTGAAGCGTAACATAAGAACACTTTGAAAATAATTTAACAATGTATTTATTTCCTCAAATAAATATAATACTTAAAGGCAACACTTAGCTGTTATGGTTTCTTTCAAATGAAGAATTTGCTTCTCGTTGGGGCTTTAACTACGCCCTGTTACACAATAAGGAGGAAGAGAAGAAAGTATAACTGACACAGTACTCTAGAACAGAGGTGGTGCAATCTTTTTCCCTGCTGGTTGCCCCCCTCTCCTCGCACCCGCCCCCCTCCTTACCTTGGCTCCAGCGTTCTGACGTCACGTTGCCATGACCCCACGGTGTCATTTGACGCCACTTTCCATGGCGACGCATCATCAAAGACGTCTGAGCCAAGGTAAGAGAGAGTTACAGAGGCCTTTGCGGCTTCCCCGGCATTTCATTTAAATTCCTTTGGTAAGAGCGTGGGGCCTCGTAACCCCCCGCAGAGAATCTCGCTCGCCACCCCCCCCAACCCCCTCAGTTTGCGCACCCCTGCTCTAGGAGGTCTTACCAGGATCTTTATAGGACATAAATACATTCAAATGTGTTCAAAGAGGGCTACTAAAATGGTCTACATCATAAAACATATGGAAAGAGTAAATGGCCTGTTAGAAGAGTAGGGATATGATTGAAACTTTCAAATACAGTCATATAGGTTTCAACAACGTATAGGAGGGTAGATTATTTCACATAAAGAGAAGTGCTAGAACAAGAGGCCATGCTCTGAAGCTGGAGGGTGGC
>WSYH01002903.1:0-76207 GCA_036426205.1 Ascaphus truei
CCACGCCATCCCCATCCCCTCCCAGAATGATTATGGTCCCAAGAGTACAAGGAAAAACTAGGACTCTCCTCCTCAGAAGCTTGAGCTTGGAGCAATGAAATGCAAGTGGTCCACTTGGTTTCAAGAAACAGAGGGAAATATGGCCTAACTTCTCCCCCTCCCAAACTCACCCCACACTCGGAGCGAGCACAGACAGACTTTCATCCCTGGGTGCTACCGACCCAGTTTGGTCAATCCAATTCTAGGACCTAGAACATTAGCCTGGTTGCGGATTGCTGGAGGGAATGACGAAGCTCTGTCTTCCAAGAGCCTCAAACTAACATGACAGCCCCCAATATCCCCATATTCAAAATTCCTCTAGATAAGGACATTTCTTGGAGCCTCTACCTGACCTCGAAATTCCCCCCGCCAGAGATTTGAAGCCCTCTGTGACATAACGAGGGGAGAATTACCAGAAAGGAATAAATTGGGGAAATCTCCAGAATAATCGAGGACCTCCCTCCCCCCCCCACCCACCATACCTACGTACATGCAAAAAATGGTGTGCAAACCTCAACACACCAATAGACCTTGAGATTGGGAGGTCTGGGAAAGAGCTTCCTTCCAAACTTCAATATGTACCGTCACAAAAGAAACATATCTATAAAATACTATTTCAGTGGAACCTGACCCCGATAGACTGAGCCAGCCAGATTTTCCCCGGCAAGGATTGACCTTTATATTGGAGGATGTGGTGCAAAAGGGTGAATGGCCCTTTGGTGGTCAGTTTCCGGAGAATCCAGAAGTTCTGGGCTGAAACCAAAGACTCCTGGATGATTACCTAGGTCTGGAGATCCCCCGGACACCTGACATACGTGCTGGGCAAACCAATAAGGACCTCCCAGCCCACATGACCAGGCTGATCTCCGCTATGACTAACGGCGGCAAGATGCTCAGTTGCAGCGGCATCGGAAGCAAGTAAAGGCACCCTCAGGGAGGACAGTAGTGAATGGAATAAACATGGTTAGAAATATGGAACGACTCCCGGCCATGCTGAAACAAAACAAGGGTTCGGGGTGTACAGTGTCGTGCCCCAATATGTTATGAGACGGAACATGTTTGGAAAACCCTTGCCAAGGAATACTCGGTATGGTGGTTCGGAGAACCAGCACAGAGGACAGGAGCGGCCTAACCATAGCACAGGGGTTCTACGCAATAAGAGGATATCTATGCGGTAGGGGGGATGTTCGGCGGACTTAAGAGGACTGTGGACGCACAGTATGATCGCGAGGAGAGATACGCACGGATCATCGCCTGTCCCCCCCTGAGCCATCCTTACTCCCCCTCGTTTGTCGGTCCCACCTATCTTCACCACCACAAGCTGACGTCGGTCCCTCCCCTCCTTTTATGTACGATAGGGTAATCAGGAAAAGGATTTATTGAGACAGCCAGACATATGTCCTACAGTCATGTGCCAAGGATGGACGCCAGTGTTTTGAATGATTGAACAAGGATTGTTGTATCGTATAGTAGTGTAGGGCCAATAAGGAGGAAAAAGATTGGATAAAAAAATTCAGCACGAGCCGACCAGTGAAGTTTCGAATATCTAGCTACTAACGCTTAAAATCAGGCACCCCACGGCCCAACCCTAAGAACGCATAGTAGAAGAAAGGGGTTGGTTTGTTATATGAAAACATTATATAATGGAGAGAACGTGGCAACATACTGCTAAAACGACGCGAGAAGCTGAGAGCCAGTGCGAGGATGTCCCGCTCAAAACTAGGGAGATTGACAGAGGCAGAGAGTGATGCGCTGGCGCTGATTTCTCATAGAGGAGTTGTGCACAACGCCATTAAGGAACTCAAAACTCTCAAAATCCCCAGCGGCCTACCAGACTGGGCTTCTCGGCGCCTCTAGATACTAGGTAATGGAAGAAAGTGCCACACCGAAATTGAACTAGCCCTCGGTTGCTCCACGTGTTTACTGCAATAGTAGCAGGGATGACCCATCCAGAGAGATGTTACAGGCGCTATATCATTGATTCATAAACCCGGTAACTGATCCGCCTGGCACTGCAAAAGTTATAGACGCATGCCGTGCGCTCCATAATCCACATAATCAATACTGATATTTAAAGAAGTATAGTCGCTAAACTATGGGGCAATAAGATATGTCTAATTACCACACGCCAGAAGACACTTAACACCCAGATCCAGGTCATATTCAACAAGGGCAGACAGCAACGGACAATACCGGCGATTTATTGCATACTCGGTAGACATCTAGGCCACTATAAAGAAACACAACAAAGTAGCTGTTTAGTCTGGATGAGAAAAGCTTTTGATAGGATAGCCTGGCCTTACCTGGAGGGAGACGGCTTGCGGAGTTTGGACCTTTAGGGGGATGCAGGGGTGAGTAGACGCGGCATTCTCAGTCGGGAGTGTACGCGGATCTCCGTTACCGCCAGCGGTACTACACAGACACGGCTGTTGAAGTCTCTCCCCTCTTTCAAATTAAGAGTGGCATTTAGAGGACAGAAGGACAGGGATGCAACAAGTAGTACCTCTTCGTCGTCGCTCTATGAGTGTATTCGTAGAACAATATCGGAGGGCGCAAATTAGAGGCAACCCGGAATATTCAGGGGTAAACGTATATTCGCAAATACATAAAGCGGCCTGTAAGCGATGAAATCCTAATATTATCTCAAAAGCCCCTCACCTCCTTGCCAACCTATGGGATTGATGGGACAGATTCTCGAACATTCGGGATTTAAAATTTAAACTAGTGGCGTTGAAAAGCTAAATCTGAGTCCCCAACACAATCTACATAGACCACGTAGAGGTATAGTTGATTGCAAATCTCGTAGGCAGCAATTTAAACTTCCCACTGGGCAACAGAACACGAATTACATTAAAATAATATGGAGACTCCAAAATAACCAAGAACACCAAAGACAATATACAATGCAAATTACCACCAAAGAATTCGGGACTTTGATAGAGACCTCCATGAAATGGTTAGCCCTCTCGATCTGAATATCCTGGATATGTAGGATACATAGCGTTCAAACTGAACCAGAACGTTGCCTCAACCGCCAGGTATACAGTACCCTTTTCAAGACGTTTTCAAGTGCCACTCAGACTGAAGGATTTGTTCAGAACTTCATCCGTTGAGCAATTCATACCGAGTACAAAATATAGGCTGGGGACGGGAAAAGACTCGCGAGAGGTCAACAAATTAAAATATCGAAAACAGCATCCTGTGCATAGTCGGAGGGAGGCCTAGTCGGTACCATCGCCCCTGCTTCTATATTACAAAGCAGAAACTCGAAATTAAGACCACAATTGTTCCCCCCCACCCCCCCCCTAGGGGAAAAATCCATATGCACATCTAAAACGGGTGGGTGGAATTAGGGGGTGCGCTTGCCTGCGCTCCTTTGAAACTAACGGCAACTTGATGGCTACAGAAAAAGCACAGCAACGATCTGGCTAGACTATTGCCAGCTTTCTCTAATGACCAACTCGTGTCGTAGTATGGAGAGCAAAAATGAAATAAGATAAATGACCCCATCGCTATAGTCACACAAGTAATTCTTCAATGTACCCAATTTGGAAAAATACCAAGTTCGCTCCTGGACTATTAGAGGGAGATGCATCAATTTTGGAAACAAAAAATGTTGGTTGAGAGTACGAATCAAGATCTGAGGGATACAATAGCAAGATTAAAAAACGTGGTTGAATCACGTCAGACTAGAAAAAGATATACCCCACTCAGAATTTTTTAGTACCTCCAGCGACCCGACGCCGGTTATAACAAAATTTGCCACATACCCCCCACCACCTCCCGCGTGTTGTTGTTCGAAAAAGCTCTGTATGGCAGAGACAGAACCAAAGGGACTCACATCACAATTGTACCAGGAAGTAGTTGATTTGCGAAGCTCTAGACAACAGCCACAGTCGATTTAGTACCCAATGGGAAAGAGACCTGGGAGAGGACATTAGAAGACGACGAGTGGAACGCGTATATATCTGACAACGGCAAAAAGTCATAGTATCCACACATAAAGGCAGAACGCAATAAGGTCCTAATTGCACGGTGGTACCTCACCACAACATCGAAAATTAGCAAGTTGTGCCTGGTCCTCCTCGCTATGCCCCCGGCAGTGCGGAGGATCGGCCGATCGGTTACATATGCTGTGGTCTTGCCAGTGGATCTCCCCACTATGGGCAGAAATTAGAAATTGGATAATGAGGTCTTCGACCTCACTCATTTTCCCTCGACCATGGACTATTCCTCTGAATAGACCACTAACGGGCGTCCAAAGCAAACAATAAACTAATAGCAATTTTGCAATAGGCATGCGGAGCGGAGATCGCAGCACTATGGGAAAAACCCCGAAATTCCAAGTATCCCAAAGATTCGAAATCGTGGTGGTTATCTTGCCAGATGGAAAGTTGACGAGTCTAGTACAACACTGGCACCAATTATCTCAAAGTATGGATGTTGGGATGGCGCAGACGATATCCCGGGGGGGTTTTTGAGCAGGAACACATCTGCTATGATAGATCGCAGGGTGCGTTCTCCTTTAGGAGTGGAAAGTCAGTCACGACGACTACACCAGACAAATAAGACAGAAAGACTACAGAGGTGATAAAAATGGAGAGGACGCAACCACAAGAGGCACTACTAGGAGCGGTGTTGGTGGTGAGACCTAGCACGATGTGGCTGCTCCTTTTCGGCCGGACACTGCCATTGCCCTCTTACTCCCTCCCTACCCTCCCCACTCCCGTTAACTATACCATGCCCCCATTGCCTTCCTAGCCCTCCTTTATTTTGATTTATTGTGTTGTTTAATATTTTGTTGTTTTAAATTTGTTTATTGATTTATGTCTAGTGTTTGTCAATGTTTGAATTTAATTATTATTATTGAATTAGTATTTTCTTTATGCTAGTCCACCCAAAACAACCCGGTCGAAGTAGTAGGCGAAAAAACAAGGATATGTCGTGACGACGCGACATAACAGGGTGCGAGATGTCTATAGCGCGAGATATAAAAACGACACTAAAAAAGGAAGAGATGGGAATGCTATTACACTGTGATTTCTGTACTCACTGTTGTGTGTTGCGCGAAAAAATGCAATAAAATCTAAGTTACAAAAACAAAACGATCACAAACATCTCGAAAACCGATCGGAAATAAAAGTAATTTTACTACAACGGTGAGAAAACAGAAAACACGTCTGGCGCGGTTAGTTCAGAGAGCGGGGGATACAGCGTTCGAGTAGGGCGCATTAGAATAAAGGCTGGCGAGATGGTATCGCTTATATTATACCCTGAGTGTAACCAGTTGATATGTATTAGCCATCATAGGTACACAATGGGTAGACATAGAACAAGAACATCCAAAACAATTTAGCACCAAATGATGTTTCGAGCACACCAACAGTATTTGCAATCATATCTCATAGTCTCAGACCCACTAAGTAATTAGTCAAAACATCCATTATTTCTCACTTATAAATCATGTGCTAGCGTCTGTTCCCTAGTTCTATCCATAATATTGCAAAATCCTATTTAATCCGAAAATATCTTTAACCCAGTGGTTACTGTACAGTGGTACATGGTAATAGTGTGGGGGGGGGGGGGAGGGGCTGGTCCTATCGGATGGTGTAGAAGGGGTAAATGATGGAGATAGGTGCCTTGAGGGAGGTGGACAGTCCCCCACCAGAAGGTGGTATGTGGGATAGTTAACAACTTTCATTACCATAAAGTTTGTCTATTTGATATGTAATGCGGGAAAAGGGTAAGGATTGTAGTGTACCGAGTCCCCATTTCCTACTCCGTGTGGGGGAGCTGTGGTTAGTGAATGGAGCTCCGCATAAATCGGAGGTGGGCGGGCCATTTGAAGTTAGCATAGCACAGTATGGAGAATGCCCATGCGGCAGTGTTGTGCATAGTGTGGCGGTGATTAAGAGTTGGGCTCATCAAAGAAACCGCGGGTGTGCTACAAGTCCCAGGATCCGCAGCAGGGAGAAAAGAGACAACATGGGAGTCAGCAATAGGGACGAGGACAAGAGGGGTAACCAGGATATCCTCCGAGTAGAAGGGACCCGAACATCAGTTGGACGATGAAAGCGGCAAGAGGGTAGTAGTTCCAGGGAAGCAGTGTAACGAAAACTGGGGTTAAATCAGCCGCATTAATAAAAGCAATATGCTCTGCTGGATAGCCCGATTTTGGATTGGGGGAGAAGGAGTCAATTTATATGCACTATCCATGTACTATTTTCCCCTCTGTACCTATTGTCCCCGTTTGCAGGATATCTGACCTGCGGTAATGTATTATGTACACTTGCATTAATAGTGTTTGGACACAAGATGCCGCTGCGCGAGCAAGCCGCAGTATTGGAAGAAGCGTGGCGCGGGTATCTTTGTTCCGTTGAGTAAACTGAGGTATCCATTACTGAGGCTTGAACTCGCAAACGCGAGGTCAAATTAATCAAAGGGTTGCGGTTTCCAGTCTCAAGTGACGGTACAGTTACAAGTAATCCAGTCCCGGTTAGTAGCATAACTTGAAAGGCGGAGGCAACTGGTGTGGGAACTCGGTCAATTGACGTGGGAACTCGGTTAAACTGCAAGTCAATTGATTGAAGAAACCATAGCCCAGCATTGCCGATCACAGGAGGAAGGCCCCTAAATCAGGAACGGAATGGCTAAGACCCTGAAATTGGGTGTGCAGTCCCAGAGTAGACACCCCAAGCACACCAATATTAGAAAATAATTGTAGGAAAGTAAAACATATATTTGTAATAAATGGCTTTCTAGTTGCATTTTAAAAGTACAGGCAGGATACATTTTTTATTCTGCCTTTAATGCATCAGTGCCAAATGTTTTTAACACCGTGAGCTGAGGGCAATTTCTTAGTAGACTTATAAACCCCATGTTGAGCAGTTGACTATCAGTCTAGGGAAAGTTATGCAAATTTTAAAGGCCCCCAGAGTAAGAAGGTGGGAATTGGCCGGATGCTCGCTGGAATAGGAGATCCTGTAGCATCTGGGCTAGTTCACACATGAGACCAACTCCTAGCCTGGAGATGCCAGGGAAAAGGGGAGTACAGTACACAGATGTAAAGAAGATGTAAAGTGTCAGGTTGGCACAGGCGCTGTACCAACCGGAAATCCCTATAGTGACACTCCTGCAAACTGTGGTCCCACGATGGGGATTGGTGAGTGTAAAAACTCCCAGAAGGGGATTGGGTGGGTATGTTGGAGATATGATATAAGACACTATAAAGATGCCCCCCAAGCTATCCCTGTTGTCTTCTTTGACCATGTGATTGAATTTCCACCCTCGCTTCTAAGAGCGGGGATAAGAGCAGCAACAACGATTCCCAGACGCAATGAGTACATTTTTCATCGCGAACCAAGGATAGAACTCTGCTTCAGGATCGTTAGTGCTGGGGGGTTATCTAACAAAACCCATGGACCCGAACAATTTTGCAATATCCAGGATTATATTGGGTTGGAAAGCGTGCCCTTTGTTATGCAGGACTGCATTTTAAAAGAACAATATTCCGGGGCTTTGTTCTTCCTGGGACATTGATCCCGTTCGCTTCCCAGATAAGTGTTTTGTCAAGTATATCTAAGATTTTGTTATGTGTCTGTCTATTAAGGAAATAAATGTAAGTTTATTTTGCTTCAACTTGTGGTGCTCATAGTTCCCAAATATAAAATTGTTGATCAGGTCAGTCACCGTGACAGCAGTTCCTCCTGGACTGGCCGAGTCTTGCTCCATGGGACCCAACAGGCCTGGAGTCACTCCAGAAAAGTGTTCAGGGAAGGCATTAAGGTAGGGAACCTTCCCCGTTAGTGGTATCAGTGCTGTTGCACCGGTGGACCGTGTCGAATATGATGCACATATGGGGGTGTACTACGGCACGCGGTGGTCCTTCCTATGGTCTGGGACCGGCTCAGGTCCATAAGAAGTTTAGGGTGGGACTCAATGGAGTTCGCTCCACAAGGTTAGATCTGGGTGTATAAAAGTGAGGATTGGTGTCGGAGGCCCCACATCGTGGGACCTTACTGATCCCGTGACCAACGGGACACCAGATTCAGGAGAATCAGGGCCAAGAGAGAATTGATAACGGCGCACTACATTAGAGTGACGATGAGGGTCCCCGTCGGTAAACCATGCAGGGTTTTTGGTGGGAGGCGTACGATGTGGTTCTATGGCAAACGTCGGAAAGCCACCTCACGGTGTGTATAAGGGCCGGAATCACCAGAGCACACCACTAACACGGTATACGCTGGCCGCCCGGCCACCAAACACCGAGAGGGTTGGGTATTTGTTGCGTATTTACTTTGGGTATTGTATTGAGGTGAGTTTATGTTATAGTGTCTATTAGTAAAGAAGTTATAGTATGAATCAGTTGTATAGTCGTAATTGTGTCCTATGTGGACCATCCGGCTCTGCTGGGAAAAACACCCACCAGCATACGGTGGACCTTGTAGCCCTTGCGCACCTGATCCGAACGGAAAGAGAGTCGAGAATAGAAGGCCCTACAGGGCACCATGAAGAAGCGGTGACTCAAGGCGCACAGCAACGCACACTGTCACCGGCAGGCACTTGAACCAAACAGGTACAGCAGCACGGCGGTAGTTGACCTTAGACCATGGGGCCAAGGGGGCTACATAGCTATTCCACGGGAGCTTGTAGTGGATTGCAACTTTGTTAAGGAACATTGTGAAGGTGAAGGATGTACAACAGCCTCAAATTAAGTCCAAGCCACCCTTGGTTTACCTAAGCACGATCCTTGCAGTGGATCGATAGTCGGGTCCTAGGTGTCAGCTCTTGGAACCAGATGTCAGAAAAGGCATACTGGGCTGTGTGCAAATTATGCGACATTAAATATTATTTGTGTTGTGCCTTTCCAGGGGTGCTGCGACCGGGAGATTCTAGGCTGTAAGTTTCAGGGTGGGTTGCCGGAGAATTTCTTCACAGAATGTGGTCTATGTATCGGGGGTTCCAGAGTTCTGGAATAACACAAAGGGAAGAGGAGTGCTCAGTGAGTAAAGATGAAATAAGGATACCTGGCGCTTTTAGATAAACATCCATTGTTGATCACGGATTACAGAAAAATACTATAACACCGTAGGCGAATGTCCCCTATTAAGAATGTAAAGGACACACGGAGATGTCCGAAAACTGTGTGTCACAAAGTTGGCATGAGGGCTGTGTTGTTGTATTGCGTTTTGAGAGCGCTTTGCTGTATCATATTTTCCTATTTACAGAGTGTCCTTTTCAGGATACAGTGAGACAATCTGTGCTTTATCCCCTGTAACGTCCATAGGTACCACGAATCCCCGCGTACTTCCTTATTTCTCTTGGAATTTCGTTGATTCCCAGAATCCACACGAACGCCACAACCCCCAGAGAAGGAGAATGAAAATTGTGAAGGGGATCACACATTATTAAACGGCCTAAACAAGCTTCCAAACAGGCCTAGGACAAGCCTGCCACCGCAGGAAACAAGTTAAAATACTACTCACAGGTACTCCACCCGAATACATGCAATTCAAAAACGACACAAGGAGCCGTCCGCAGCTTGGTTTGAAACTTCTGTGACTGCTCCGGCGAGATACGCTCTCTCATGCTTCCTCCTCGGTCTTTGTGGGTCTGAGTCTCCTTCCCCTGCTCGGGCTAGCTTGCGGGATCTGTAACCGAGCACACAACCGTTCGGATGCGCGACAGGCCACATAGCTCAACGCAGAGAGTTGGAATCCTGCGTCCGTATCTCTGACATCGTGGCATGTTGTGGCTTATGGCCTGTGTGTTGAACACCACGCCGGCCTGTAAACTATTTGCGCACTGTCCGCCCTTGCACCCTCTGAGCCTGCTCACCACGATCGAAGCACCCATCGGATTTTAGGGTATATGGAGTAGTAACGCTGAGTACCTTGATGCACGGCAGGGGAAGGAGCGCCAGACATGTACCAGAACCGGAGGAGCATGGACAGTGAAGCAGCCTGAGAGAGCACTCGATATGACACTCACGATCGTGAGGCCAGCAGCGAGCAGTCACAGACAGTTTCACCCAAGCTGCGACGGCATCCTTGTGTCGTTTTGATCGCATGTATTCGTGTGATACATGTGAGTAGTATTTTAAACTTGTTCCTGCGTTGCAGGCTTGTCCTAGCCAGTTGGAAGGATTGTTTGAAGACCGGCAGGTATTTCAATCAACTATGTGTGCTGCGATCCACCGTTACTACCGGATTTGACCTGTAACTTCCAGGTACAGACATTCTGCCTGCATGAGCGTAATGAGGTGATGGTGTTAGTCTGTGTTGTTGTGCAGTGGGGAGGGTTGCATGGCTGCAGCGGAGCTAAATTCCAAGAGAATAAGGAACAGTACGAGGGGATCGTGGTACAGATGGACGTAAAGGGATTTAAAAGACAGATTGTCTCCCTGTATCCTGAAAAGAGACACTCCTGTGAATAGGGAAGTAGCAGCAGTGAAGAAAAACCACAGACCATCCATCCATTTAAGTTTTGGATCTGGGACATTCTTTAAAGAATGGTTTTGTTTACTTCTGGACACAATGCGTTAATCTAAAAGCGCCAGGTACATTATTTCATCATTACAGTATTGTATGCGGATTTGAGATAATTTGAATTGTGGAAGCTTGGCAGCTTTGGCCTCTCTCTTGTCATCACAATGGTAGTTTATTCACATTATGGCCCACAGATTTATTCACGTGTATCCACACTGTATATAGGTTAAGCGCTATCGGTTTAGGGTTAATTTCTTCTTTTTTTTTTCTCCGTGAGTAAATGACACGTCTGGCACTGAGAGTGGAAGCAGGGAGATGTTCAATTCAACGGGTCGCTCCTTGTGACCTTGGGCAAGTTACTTATTTCCGTGCTCAGGCACCAAAACATAGATTGGTAAGCTCCATGAGGCCGGAACTTGTTGCCTGCAACATGTCTCTGTAAGCGCCTACGTAAAACAAAGAAGCGCTAAAACAAGAACAGCTAAAAAAACAAAAAAAGAATACCCCAAGTTGGATCCGGGAATGGAGGATATTCTCGGATACAGCCAAGAACATTGCCCCGGCAAACTCGGACTCTGAAAACTTCTTACGGACTCACCGCAGGATAATGCTACAGCATCAGAGTGTACTAGGAACAGGTCAGATTCTGGAATACACTAGAGCACATTGCTACAGTCAAACTCCCATCCTTGAAAACATTTTCGCGACTCACCACTGGGAGCCTGCTTCAGCACAGAGCAGGAAAAAGTTAAACAGGGACAAGGGGTTAATGTATATTCCCACACTCAGGCAGGTATAAGACTGAGGGTGTTTTATTAAATAAGACGTCTTAGGTTGATGTGGTTTGAAATATATTTAAGATCAGTGCTGTTGTGTAAGAGATGAAGCGAGTGTAAGGGGAAACCGTTTGAGTTACTCTATTTCCTGCATCAAAAAGCTTGTAGCACATTGTAGCAGCAGAAGGTTATTTTACCACACATAAGACGGCCACCCCCCAACAATCTATATTATAGACATGGGTATAGTTTAATGAGTATATATGTGATGCTCAAAGGCGGTGAGTGCTGTTGGCCCGTCACGCTTCTATTAGGGGAAGATGCTTGTCACTC
This sequence comes from Ascaphus truei, assembly GCA_036426205.1. Classification (NCBI taxonomy): domain Eukaryota; kingdom Metazoa; phylum Chordata; class Amphibia; order Anura; family Ascaphidae; genus Ascaphus; species Ascaphus truei. The sequence goes on from WSYH01002903.1 coordinate 11,636, forward strand.
TCAGGTTTGGAAGCGATTCTCACCGGGGGTGCGGCGCATTCCGCAGTGAGGTTATAGTAGGGACTAGGGTGGTTGCTTTAGTTTATCAGAGGTCAGCGATCGGGGGGGTGTGTGGGGTTCGGGGGCGGATTGTGATGGCGTGAATTGTGGGTCTTGGTGTGGTTGACAGCGGGGGAGTGGGCGGTGGTGATGGTAGCTTGGTGTGGCCCGATAATTAAGGGTGTTCTTGGGAGTCGGAGGCTATACGCTTACTTCCCATCTCTCCACCTTCGGCCGATTGTTTGGGGCACTTCTTTTTTTTAACGCGCTGGGCTTGTTGGGCTTGCCGATGGTCTGGGGGGGGAGTGTTGGTTGTCCCCGCGTGGGTTTTTTGCGCTCTCCTTTTTTTATCCTGAGCTTAACCGCTTTCTCTACCGGTAGCAGTCGTTTCGATAGCAGGAACCTGCTTACCCTGTTACAACTCTGCGGACAGCATTGCTGCCCACCTCGGGATTAGGGCTTACCGGACGTGGTGTGGTTTGATAGGCGCTCTGGCTGAACTCCTCGACGAGACGGTTGCCCGGAGGGGGCGTTGTGGGTTCATGCCGCTTCGCTGCTCTGCAGGCTGGCGTCCATGCATCTTCCCCATTTGAGTTTTTGGAGCGTGGGTGTTGTGCCGATGTCCTTTCTGTTGGGAAGGCTGGGGGGGGGGTTTCGCACCCATCATTCTGCTGAGGGGGTAGCTTACTGCGTCTTCTCAGGGTATGTTTTTTTCGCTCGAGTTGCAGTCTGAGTGCTGCGGCGGCCTCGAACGGTCGCATTTTGTTTGTAGGGGTTGCCTGGCTTCCTCCCTGGGATCCGACTGCCCGACTTTCGTGCCCGGCACCCCCCACTCGCTTCAGTTTCCGCTGTTCTTGGCCCTGTTCTACGCATTAAAAAAGGTTCCACTAACTGCGCTTTGAGTGGCGTCTCCCGTGGGGATCCTTTCTCTGCTGGCCGGGTTCTTCGTTTTTTAGGGTTGGCTGGTCCTTGGGCTTTGACGACCCCGGCCTCGGCACTAGCTGCTACGGCAGCCATTTGTGTTCTCGTCTATCTCTGGCAGAGGCGAGAGAAGGGCGTTGTTCCTGTCTGTGTTCTTGGGATGGGTGTATGAGCCCATTTGTCTTGGAGAATTTGGGCCCGCGCCTCAGGGGTTTGAGGCGCGCCTCCGAAACAAAGCCGGGCGGGGTGTCAGTCGGGTGTAAAACTACTTTCTTGATTTTGTAAAGGTGGCTCGGCGCTTTTAGTTCTATGGGGGACTCCGGGGAGATTTGAATAGGAGATGCTTCGGTGGTTGGCCTTGATTCCTCATCTAACGCGCGTTTTGGCTGTGGTCCTCTTTTAGTCTTGAGGAGAGGGGACGACGCTGTGGGTTTTTGGGCTGGTCGGGCTTGTGGGGCGGTGCGAGCTGGGTGAGGGTGGTTCGTGTGGTTGGGCGTGAACGTGGGATTTAGGAGTCAGCTCAGCAGGCTCGGTTGCACTATGGGATGATGAGTTTATGAGGGGATAAGGAAATGTTTCAGCTAGAATAAAAACCTCTGAGCTTCAAAGATAGAGGTGTGAGAGCATGTTGTCAGTGGGGATAATGGCTACATCACTAGGGTTCTATGTTTCAAGGCAGAGTGTAGTGGGATTTGAGAGCAAGGGGGGGGGTTTGGTGGGAATGGTTGGTAGGAGGGAGAAATTGTGGGTTCGGGCCACATGTCTCTCACTACTATGAAGCAGGTGAACAGGGGGGAGATGGAAAAACATTTTGTTTGCAACATGCTCAGTTGCGATATTGAGGCTCTGTGCCAGCTTTTGGAGAGCTGGCAACCCTTGCCATAGGTGGGGTTTTAGTTCCACGCAAGTGGGATTCGCTGGAGACTGAAAGCTAGACTTTTGGAGTTTTAAAGGTTGGGACAGTCAGTCAGAGATGTGAGATTAATGTAGTTCCATCCGATACCATCTAAGTTTTCTGAGTTCCATCCGTCATCTTGTGTGATTCACCTGAGATTCAGTCCCATTTGGGAGAGTTCCACTTGAGTAAATCGCCTAAAATTTCTCAGAGGCTAGTGACCAGGAATTGAACGAGCATGAGGCCACAGATGGAAAAGTGGCCAGGGAAATTATTGCTGTGGATTGCAATAGAAAAAAGATTAGTTTTGTGTTATCCCAGTTTCCAAAAGTAAGTGGTTATTTTTTCCTGTCTAATTGTGTAACATACTGTTCATGGCCCTTTTTATTCTCCACATCTCCGGTTTGTTTGGGTATTTTTTTTACGAGCAACGCACTTCACCGAAGTTCATGCCTCATTCATGCGGAGACAGCGCCAATGTACTGTAGTTATCAGTGAAAGTTTGTATACAGCACGGCCGCCCATAATGTTGCACGCACGCCGCCCATATGTTACAAGTAGCTTGCTTGTGTACCTCTAATACAGACCTCACACACTGTGAGACTGTAATGTTGAAACAGTTGAAAACAATTAAATAAGCACCAGTGCTAATACTGTCAATGCCGCGGCCGCAGCTTTAATGCCGGAACATTGCCCGCATCAAACACTGCTATCTGGCCGCGATTTAAATTTCATGCTGAAATGGCCGCAGGAGGACTGAGGTCGGCTCGCCACTGTAGTTGTGTACGATTGTGATGTGAATAAACACAATTTATTTTTATCTCTCTGCTTTTTTCAATCAATGTCCGGTAATTAAAGTCTTAATAAGCATGGTTACCGTGACAATTCAGAAAAGGCAAACGGGGATGAAGGGGTTAACTGTATACTGCAACATACTGCAACCATACAGGGCTCCCTAATATAAAATGGGGTTCCCTATTATAAGGAGGGGTGCCAAGATACATGTCCAGGTACCTGAACCGTTATGTGGGTTCAGGGGTGCTCCAGATGTGATAAGCTGAGAGGGATTTTTGTGTGTAAAAAGTTAACATTTATTTCTAGAGAGTGGCAAGGATGAGGCTAGGAGTGTAAGCAGTATATTCTGTACTCCATCCCTGACACCGATTAGGACTTAACCATTTGATCACACAAGATAAGGACACAGTATTATTAAAACAGTTATTTTTAATAGGGATGTATGATAATGTATTGAAATCTGTGAATGAACTGTGGGATCTTCCACGTCATGGAATCGAGGGAACCAGATAGCTACCAAGCTTGGTTCCTATGGACTGTGTGGAGTGCCGGACTAGAAAGCTTCAGGGGGATGGCCAAGGGTGTTAGAAGGATTAGGTACTGGCAGTTACTTGAGTACCCGCACATCGGGCTAACACAGGGTATCCGGCCACCATTTCCCAGAGCCCAGACTTGTGGAGCATGAAGCGGGTGGGTAAGTAGCAAGAGGCAGAGGTGCCAGGTTGTGCACATGCCCATTGCAGAATGAAAAAGGTTGCCCTCAGGCTTTACAATACCGGAAAATCAGTGAGTGGCTGCAGGGAAATTCTAAGCTCTGATAGGCTGTAGAAGTTTGTGAATGGGACACTAAACCCATAAGAAGCTTGAGCCAATCAAGAGCGCAGATTTCAAGCATCAAACCAACAGTGGCAAATTCAAAACAGATGCTCTGTGCTGAATAGACGCGAGCCGGATTCAAGAGATTTGAGTGGAAAATGTTCTAAGTCCCGTTTTTGAAAAGTAGCGGCGCGGCTGGCATTGCATGCCAAAATCAGGATTTCCGTGAGTACCTCCTTGGTCATAGGAAAGGGCTTCTACAAGGCTATGTTTAGAATTTCGTTTAAAGGACAAGTTTATTCGTTAGCCCCATTCCCGGTAGTGTGTGTAACCCTGTAAATTGATTACATTGTGTGTAGTCTTTTCCTGAAATAATTGTAGCGTTGGTAAGAATGGGGCTATAGTTCTACCTCACGCCCGCTGTGGTAAACTTGCTCAATGGCAGATTGCCAGGAGTGAAATGGAATCAAGTTTGGTAACACCACTTACTTAAGGGAGATAAAATATGTGCATGATAAAGCTTGGCGAACAGGCAGGAATATCTTTATGCCAACTGTCCTGTACAGACCGCAGAATGGGCCTATACAACCCTTCTTTGTTAAGATGGGGACACAACGGGCGGGAAGTAAGAAGAAGCCTGATCCCCGTCATTATTATTGAAGTTGCGGTTCTCCAGTTGGGAGGTTCCAATTATGTTATATCCATCATGGATGTTACATCAAGTGTACACAATACTAATCAAATTATGTTTTGTATGTTCACAGAAGCTCACCGCAGGATGTCCAGCAAATTAGGTCCAAGCGGGACCATTGGATTCCCACCTGAGGGAGAGGTGCCCTGGTAGAAATGGGGCTATAGTTCTAATCCTCCTCCGTGTGTGTAAACTCTGTAAGGCAGATTGCAGGAGTGATATTGGGTTTCCTGCTTATACACTGGGTTGTATACGGGAAGGTAGTGATGTGACCCTGTGTTCCAATCAAGAGATGCAGGGGCGGTGCTACTGGAGGTTACAAAGCCGTGTCACTTCCTATTTAGTGTGAGATAGTGTATAGTGACTAGTTGAATAGTAGGTTAGTGAGTTGGGGCGAGGAGTGATCAGCTCCTGGTAGAGCTGATCCAATCATAGTGTAGTGAGGTGGACCAGTCTTCTCACCCCTGCTTAGGGGTGAGGGAAAGAGTGAGACCCACTCTGGATGCCCTTGATCAGAGTGGTGCAGGGAAGGAACATCACAAAAGGAGGACAGTTGGTGGACAGGTACCTGAATTTACTGTCCGTGCTGCTGCTTGCTGTTGATTAAAAGACTGCTGCTTGTAAGAAAAAAAACTGTGTGAGACTGGAATCTCTCATCCCTGTGTGGGAACTCTCTGGTAAGGATTCCACCCCGCATTCATCGGGCTTACTAAAGATGGAGGCGCTGCACCATTGAATCAAAACGAAGGCATCCAACCCAGAAACCTGTTCCTGGTATCTCCCATGTCATCACGGGAGATCAGCCCTCCTGTTGCCAGCAGGTATGCACCACATACAGACACGTAGCCGACCCCAGTACACCTGCGATTGGGACCCAGCGATCTGCGATTGGTGACAGGGAGAGGGGCTACCATTGGAGGCGCTGCTGAGATAGCTGTGAACAACAGGACAGGTTTTCAGTGAAGCAGAACTGAAAGATGTAGGTACACTTTCAGAGCAAGTGCTGCAGAGGAAGGCATGTTTGCAGACTAGGGTAGTCAGGAGAGATTGTCCTCTCGCACAATACACCCTGGTGCCCTAGGAGGGTGATGTAAATTTGGTGTAACGTGGACTATAGCTGTTCTAGTCCTTGAGGCAGATAGTGTAGGATTCCTGTGGGGGTTAGCCTGTTAATTAGTCCAGGGACTTCAGCACAGGGTCGTCTGCACTATGAGTGGCCAAAAGTAGGTTGATGCTAGTACTTAGGAAATGCCAAGTACCCAGCCAGTATCCAGAAAACACACCACAGAGATGAACCGTCAGCAAGTGCGGGTGTACTAGGAGAGAGTTCTGCCATTAAGCATAGTAAGTGTCTAGGAACGAGTACAACATTGACACTGAGAGTAGCGCTATCGTGGCTTAGAGGGCTCATTAAGATGGCGGCAAGAGATACATGTGCTCTGCGGGGCATGGAGGAGGTTAAAATGCGAACAACTGGGACATCATGCAACGCGGGTTGCAGCCAGTCCAAAATAGCGATTCCGACAAGCTTAGATCGCGCACGTGTGTGTGCAAGCAGGCTGTGAAAGAATGTGGCGAGAAATGTGCAGGGGTTTGGCGCCAAAACCCAGATCCCAGCCAAAGGAAGAGAGCGGCGGAAAAGCCGAAGCCACACCCACCTGTGCAGTGACTGGCCGACAGACGAAGCCACATCACGCAAATTGAGAGAGTGCACCCCTCCTCTTTTCACGAGAGAGGGGGCCACACGAGAACCAATCCAGCAGTCATCCCAGCAGTAGGAGGGACAGGAATGAGGCCGAGAAACTCACTTCTACTGACTGGAGAAGAGGAAGAAGAGCTAAGTGCGAGACAAGAAAGCTGAGCAATTCAACCCTGCGCAAAGATGGCTGACCTAAGCGACCACTTATCAGCTTCAGGAGGCTTCCTGGTGTGGAGGTATGGCCGAGAATATCTGCGGTGCCTGTGCGTCCAATGCAGGACACCTGGCCGCCCCAAGTACGACGGCATGGTGCCAACATGTGTAGCACGTTCTACCTCAGGCCTATCGACCATGCCCTATGATCAAGACCCCACCGCTAGGTGCCTCTCCAGCGACGCTGATCGAGGTGGTAGAGGAGCGGACGCTAAAGCTGCCTGTCCCATATGTCACCCCTGAAGTAGGGACAAAGGCCCCAGCCACCAAGGGATGTTCCCGACGGAGGAGAGCCGCGACCACAGTGGAGGGTACCAGAAGGGCCCGTTTCGGCCAATACCCCTGGTGGTGCAGCAAGGACTCGCGTGATTCCCAAGCAGGAAGCCGTTGCAGTCCTCGTCGTATGAAAGAGGACGCCTGTCATTGGTGGCGATGCGCCGGCCCGGCGAACCACCCAGCTGTAAAGAAGAAGTTCCACTTACCTCTGAGATGGAGACGACGAGTCCGGAGACCCCCCGACGGCGAGCTCTGATGGCGACTGAACCCGTCGTTGAAGTCCCACGGCCGAGGCGACTTACCAGTGCGGTGGAGATGGGATCCGAAAACGGCTCAGAGGAACCGCAGAGCATCGCAAGACAGCGGAGCGGTAGAGGACACCACCACCCCCTATTCCCACCCAGGTGAAGGAGGAACCTATGGAGAGAGAAGGGCTTGAGGCCTACCTTCCCGTTCCGCGCACCCTGATGGTCCACCCACGCCCCTTATGGTCCTCGACGCATTTCCGGTGCGAGACCACGGAGCGGATGGAGATTCCGCGGGCGACCAGCGATGACGTCACTTGGTTAGACTGGCGCAGAGGCCCGGAAGCGTGCTTACTTACCCTAAGAGAGAGGGGTTGGAAGCGAGAGTTTGAGGAGTTTAAGGCTCAAGTAGCAAAGCGAGGAGCCCGAAGTGCTGCCGAAAGAGCCAGAAGAAGTTACCTACCGGTCGTGGCATCGCCCCCGACTCGAGACACTGAAATGGACTTTGGCAACCCCCTGGTCCACCGCCCATAGCGCCATTGCCCCGACCATGCCCCCTGCCCCGTCGTGTCATGCCACCGGGTCCTAGTGGGAGTAAGATGGATAAGACCGCCAAATATTAAGTGATTGGAGGGATTGGATAACAAGTGATGAGGGTCTGATGGGGACGATACCATTGTCAAATTGTGCGTATCTACCCCATGTGTTTAATCCTGTTCCTAGAGGTAGGGCCGCGTGTCCCAGTCTACTGCAACAGCGGGTCCAGTAAGTCCCAAACCACCTAAGATGAACCCCACGATCTATAGATGTCATTAGAGAGGAGGCATTAAGGCTCACACTCTACAAAGGCAGCGACATCAGGTAGTGTATCTTCCACAATAGAGTCTTGAGGTAGGTATGTGTGTATCATCATATGAGCACCGAGGATAAATGGTGGGCACCGTTATTCACAGGGTATCATGAGGGGAGGACCGCACCAGATTGTGTTAATTAAGAAAGAGATTGTAGATCACTGGTGGGACGTAGGCACCTATTCCCACAGGAGGTTGCCGACGAGATAGATAACAGGTGAAAGAATATGTACAAAAAGTGATTACCCCCAAGGCTCACTATTCTTTACGATGTTGTTGCCCCTGAGGAGACACAGTTCTGGTACTGCCAGGCAAGGATGGGAACCAAAAACTTACTAAATTAAGTAGGGCAGACAGAGGCCATAGTGGCGAGATACCGGCAATCTCATAGATATGAGTTTCCATACGTGCCAGAGCCGATAATGTAGGAGATCGAGGACCAGAGAGATACTGGCTCCGAGAGGTAGTCCTTGGGCATTAAGAATCAAGTTTGGTAACACCACTTACTAAGGGAGGATAAAATATGTGCCGTGATAAAAGCTTGGAGTAGCAGGAATATATTTATGCACAAGTCCTGTACAGACCGCAGAATGGGCCTATACAACCCTTCTTTGTTAGATTGGGATCACAACGGGGGGAAGTGAAGATGCCTGATCCCCGTCATTATTATTGAAGTTGGGGTTCTCCATGTTGGGAGGTTCCCATTATGTTATATCGCCATCATGGATGTTACAGTCAAGTGTACACAATACTAATCAATTATGTTTTGTACAGTAGTTCACAGACTGCTCACCGCAGGATGGTCCAGGATATTAGGTCCAAGCGGGGACCATTGGATTACCTGAGGGAGAGTGTAGCCTGGTAAGAAAGGCTGGGGCTATAGTTCTATCCTCCTCCTGTGTGAAAACTCTGCTAAGGGCAGATTGCCAGGAGTTGATATGGGTTTTCCCTGTTATGAAACTGGGGTGTATAAGGGAAGGTAGGTCATGTGACCCTGTGTCCAATCAAGAGATGAGGGGCGGTGCCTACTGGAGGTTACATAAAGCCGTGTCACTTCCTATTTAGTGTGAGATAGTGTTAGTGACTAGTGTGACTAGTAGTTAGTGAGTTGGAGGAGAGGAGTGATCAGCTCCTGAGTAGAGCTGATCCAATCATAGTGTAGTGAGGTGGACCAGTGCCTCTCACCCTGCTTAGGGGGTGAGGGAAGAGTTAGCCCCACTCTGGATGCCCTTGATCCAGAGTGGTGGCAGGGAAGGACCATCACAAAGGAGGACAGTTGGTGGACGGTACCTGAATTGTACTGTCGGCTGCTGCTGCTGTCCTGCTGCGAATAAAGACTGCTGCTTGTAAAGAGAACACTGTGTGAGACTGGAATCTCTCATTACTGTGTGGGAACTCTCTGGTAAGGATTCCACCCCGCATTCCTGGGGCTTACTATAGATCAGGCCTGCACAACTCGTAAAGTGCGGAGGGCCAAACTGCTCCAAGGAAAAAAAAATTGGGCCGCACGGGTAAAATCATCATCATCATCACATCATCATCGTCTTCCTCAAGCACCTCATCATCACCTGCACCTCCCATCACTCCATCCCCCCTGAATCTCCATCACCTCCCCCCTGCCCCTCCCATCACTCTCCCCCCGCACCTCCATCACACTCCCCCCCCCTGCACCTCCCATTCACTCTCCCCCCCTGCACTAACAAGAAAAACAGAGACCGTTAAGTACGGATATAAAACAGCATCTATTATTAAAATAACACATTTTTTTTACAATGTTTCTTGAAACAAATTATATTTAAATCAAGTCAGCATCCCACACCAAGGCAGCATCCCACCAGCGCACTCCACCCAAGCAGCATCCCACCCCAAGGCAGCACCCCACCCCAAGGCAGCCACCCCACACCCCAAGGCAGCATCCCCACCTCAAGTCAGCATCCCCCCCCCCCAATGGCAGCATCCCCCCCCCCAAGGCGACCCCCCCCAGGCAGCATCCCCCGCCCCCAAGGCAGCATCCCCACCCCAGGCAGCATCCCCACCCAAGGCAGCATCCCCCCAAGGAGCATCCCCACCCAAGGCAGCATCCCACCCCATGCAACATCCCCAACACCAAGGCAGCATCCCCACCCCAAGGCAGCATCCCCCCCAAGGCAGCATACCCCACCAAGGGCAGCATCCCCCACCCCAAGGCAGCATCTCCCCCCCAAGGCAGATCCCCCCCCAAGTCAGCATCGCCCATGCACCAGATGATTTGGCGGTGGTAGCAGATCTGTTGCCGCCGACGGTGGCAAAAGAGGAGAGGAGTAGGTGTGGATGGCGGCGATGGCAGGTGAAGCAGGGGGAACGCGCTCTACTAACAAGCCTGAAGTTCGGGTCGCGGGACTGGTGGAGCGCGTTCCCTGCTGGAGCCGGGAAGGGGGGTGGGTTAGGGGGGTTACAGGAAGCGCACGCGTTTGCTGGTGCGCGCTCCTAGAGGGCACAGACAGCATGCGGCCGCGAGGGTTTACCAGGGAAGGAGAGGAGTGGGGGAGGGAGAGGAGGGGGAGAAGGGTGGTTGAAGGGGGGCCAATCGCAGGGGGCCCGAGAGAGTGGGCACCGCGGAGCTGCAGCTACCACGTTGGGGTACGGAGAATCCATCGACGTCCGCACGTCAGGCAGGATGGCGATCAGCCGGGGCGGTATAACGTGAGGAGTACGAGGAGACGAGTGTGGGAAGGGAGACGCGGAGAGAGGACGCTGAAGCGAGGAAGGACGACAGTGGGAGCGAGGAGAGGGGTCGACGACTCCCAGCGACGCGCCGACCCTAGGAGAAGATCAACGAGGGCGTGAGAAGCCGGAGCTCGAACCCGCGAGGGACGCGCACGCGGGGCTGTGCGTACGGAGGAAATACGAGGGGTTGAGGGCGCTCAGGGAGCAAGTGGGATTAGAAAGTAGCATAGAATAGGAACGAAGACCGACGCTTATACGGCTAGAGAGTACAGGTCAAACCTAGGAAGTTAGCAGGACGGTGGGGCCACAACGAAGAGTGACTGGCGGCACCGATGGCAGGGGGCAGGAGGACCGGCGGAGGGGTAAAGTGTGGGGAGAACGGGCTAAGCTTTAGATCAGAGGACGGGAAGAGGTGCCGAGGGAGGGGGTGGCACAGCGAGCAAGTAGAGAGATTCCCAGGGGGGGGAGGACGTACTTGTGAAGGGCGACGAAACAGCTCGCATGCGGTCAGAACGCTACGTCGAGAGCAGGCGAAAGAAGGCACGGGGAAGGTGGGCAAGCCGGGGAGAACCAACATGGAGACGGGGCTGTAGGGGAGGGAGAATCCGGAAGAAGAGCGCCGGACGAGGTATCAAGAAGTATCGGCCGGCGAGAGGAAACCACCAACAGTGAGCGGCGCCGGTGTCGGACGCGGGTCGACACCGTCCGCGAGGTATATGGACAAAGGGTCAGGAAATAATCAAGAAGCCGAAAAGGAGAGAAGAAATCGGCAGGCGGGTGGGGAGGTCAGCGGGTAGGAGATGTGGTAAGAGCAAGGTGTCGTGAGAAACGGGGGAGACACGACGCTGACGCGAGGAAACGGGGGGACGAGAAGGGACGCGGTGATCGAGCGGCGGGAAAAGAACCGCGGGGACAAAGGAGGCGTGGGAATAGGAAGAGAAGGGAATACGCATCTAGGACGCCGATGAAGGTAGCAGGTATGGTGTGAGAGAGGCGAGCTGAGGGGGCGGATAGTGGGAGTAAGTGGGTCGTGAAGAAATGGGGGGGAATGAGAGGTAGGAGGGAGCCAAGAACAGGCAGTGTAAACAGAGGAGAAGTAGGATGAGAAAAGAGCGGAGGACGGTAAAGGGGATGGAGAGGAGAGGGAGGCGGCGTGGGCGTAGGACGTGAAGATTGAAGATAGAGTCCGCCGGGGGATACCCGGGGAGCGAGGGAAGAGGGGACTGTGGAAGGGATGGCGAAACTATCAAAGACTAACGGGAGGCGCAATATAGGCACGAAGACAAGGAGGGAGAGAGGCGAGGTTGGAAGGGGGAGGGGAGGAATTGGCTGGATGCTATGACGGGAGGGGAGATGGGTCGAGTAGAGGGAAAGAGAAGGAAGCATAGAGACCGGCAGGGCAGGTGCATCCACTATCAGGAATGGGCGGACTCAGGTTGACGGCACCTGGATGAAATAAGGCGCGAACGGGTAGAAGAGAAAGCCAGGGGACCGACAAGAGAGCGAAGGACTATGTGGGATAGTGTCCTTAGGGAGAAGTGTGGGAGGGTGGGGGTCGGCATGGTTAGAACTGGGCTCGGAGGGCGCCGAGAGCGGTAATTGGGTGAGGGGGCGGGCGTGAACGGGTGGGGTGAGGGAGAAAGAAAAGGGGGGGGCAGAGACGAGGCAGGGGGTGGCAGCTAGGGGGTAGGGAAGATAGATAAGAAGCGGGATGGGAGGGTATATCAGAATGCCAAGGCAAGAGAAGAGAGTTGGAATAAAAAGCGGGCGGGCGGGGGAGAGGCGGTAGAGGGAATGGGTTGTAGGTGAGTAAGAAGACTCATGTAGATCGGTCAGACGGTATGAGAACAGTGAGGTGGGAAGGAAGGCTGGTGAGGGGATGAGGGGCGGAGGGGAGAGAGCAGGGAGATTGATCATATGTGGGGAGATAGCTAAGAGGGGAGGAAGGGTGAGAATAGGCGAGAAGGGTGGGGAGAAGTGGAAGGGGAATAGGGAAAGAGAGGGAGTGAGGGAGAGGGAGGTAGGGGAAAGCGAGGGAATAAGTGGAACGGGTTGGACCACAGGCCGAGTCTGGGGAAGAAAGGGGGGGCGGGGCACAAGTGCACTAGAAATAGAAGTGTTCCCAAATTGTCGAAGCAGCAAAGGCGCACGTAACTTAAGAGGATAAATCGGAGGGACGCAATCGCGGCGAGACAGAGAGCCTTAGTGGCCACGCACGTCAGCCAGCCGCCCTGCCGGGCGCGCATATAAGGAGATCATATGTCCCCGTATCCGGCAGGGCGGGGGTGGGGTCCGGTAATGTGAGAGGACGCAGCAAGAGAACGCCGAGCGAGGACGAGGATTAGCAGGACCGGAAGCGGATCGGCCGGAAGATACGGGGCGCAATTGACGCGGGGGTTAGACAGGCGGGGGGGGGTTTTAAGAAGGATCTGGGAAGTGCGCAGTCGGTAGCGCTAAGCCCAGCGAAACAAGGAAAGCGGAAACCCCGAGTGCTGTGAATGTGGAGATATCCCGCACTGAGACGGCCGGAGCGCCTGCCCGCAAGTGAGACACGTGGCGATCGACGCTAAGAGAAGATAAAGCGGCACGCTAGCTTCTGCTGGGGTGAGGGCGGCGCGACCCGGAGCAATGGGGGCGGCCGGGCTCATGAGCGGTTGGAGAGCCTCTGGGGGTACATAACGAACAGAACTTCTGGGGGCGTAGCGCGTGTGCAACCTGCGAGACAACAGGCCACGTCAGTGTAACGTTTCGAGCTGGATGAGGGGGGAGGGTGAACACGGAGGGGTAGGCGGGAGGTTCTAGATCGGGCCCTATAGATTGCGATAGGGGTAAATAGATGAGAATCATCGAGCGGCTCGGAAATGCGGGCAGACGAGACACGGCAAAAGGGGCGACAGCGCACATGGGATCGAGTGGCGTCAGGGGCTCGAAGCAATGTCGAAAAGGGCCACATGCGGGACTAGGATCGCAGGCCGGGACGCGACTAAAGGGGAATCACCCATAAAAATTGCGGAGGTGAGCCGTCGGTCAACCAGGAGAGTGTTGGGGCTGCAACACCGTATAGGGGCATCGTGGCGAAAGCTGACCGAGAGTAAGCGAGTGGGAAAGCAGTAGAAGGTTGGCCAACGCCCACCCGCTGAGGGTTATGAGTAGGTGAGCGAAGGGAACGCAAAGCACGGAGATCAGGACGTCGGCTAGGAATGGGTGAGGTGAATGGGGATTGGAGGAAATGAGCCAAATTATGGACGTACAAGGCTCTGGCGACGGAAAAGAGAGGGCTGGAACTGCAGGGGTTAGTACGTAGGCTGCAGGGCGAGGGGGGTCTGTGGGTGTCAGGGAAAAATGGGAGAGCGGTTGGGCAGAAGGGGAGTGGCCGGGTAAATGAACGGACGGAAGGGGTGCAATGGAGCACGGATTAGGCGCGGGAAGTGCGCATGCGGTGAACCGGCCGGCAATAGGCAGGATGGCGAGGGACATCATAGAGGAGAGGAACGAGGAGAGGGAGGGGGAGGGGGGGAAAATGGAGTGGGGTCGGGTTGGGCGAAAGTTGGGGGGTAGTGAGGTTGGAGAGGAGAGGAACAGCGAAAAGGGGAGGCGATGGAGAGGGTAGGGAGAGAAGTTAGATGGCGCAGAGTAAGGCAACGGAGACTGGAAAAGGGGGAGGGGACACAGGGAGCAAGGAAGGGAGGTGACGAGAGATGACGCTCTGGGGGATTAAGAGGATGAACAATAAAGAGGGGGGGCAGAAGAGCAGAAGAAAGAAAGGCGGAAGGAAAGGAGGTAGGGGTAGAAGAGGTAGAGAGCAGGAAGAACGTGGAAGAGCCATGCATAGTGCGACCTATGGTGTCGATTGACAAGGACGTGCCGGCAGTCGTGGGCCGGAAGGGCGGGGGACGCGCGTGCATACGGCGCTCGGGGAGAGAAGCAGTACACCGTGCCATATCCGATACAACTAGCAAGAGGGTTGAGAACCCAAAATTCCGATTAACTAAAATGTATTTTGCCTTATGTTCGTCAAAGCCCGTCGTGTCTGGAGGGGGTGTACGGCAGGGGGGGGACCAATGGCGAAACTACAAATGATACCAAAGGTGCTCGACGGAGTCTGGCCGTGGGGAAATGACGAGATCAATCACGCCGTCTGGAGGCGAAAGAAGCGTGCCCTCCGCGTGCAGGTGTGGGGGGCGTATCTGGGGCTCGTTCCCAAAGCGTTCGAGAGAACGAGTCAACAGAGCTAATAGAGGGACTGGACTTGGTCTCCGCACGCCTTGTCGCCCCGAGAGCTACGCTTAGCGGGTTCTGCGGAGACGTTGTAACGGCGCAAAGTTGAATGCCGAGGGGTAGACAATCTCCCAGAGGGCGAGTACTTATATAACACTACTAAGAATATGCGCAGCGGCCAGAGTGGGGGAGTTGGTGGCCCAACGAAAGTCGGGAGGGTTGGGCCAAGATAGTAAGTCAACGGCCAGCTGCGGAGGGGGAGTCGCTAAGTTCAGCACTGTAAGATCATGGCCAAGGAGGGACGTACAATCTATAGGGGTGATCGACTTAGGGCTGAGCCAGACCATGGAATGAAGAACCTGGGCTTGGGCGGGGGTCAACCGTGCGCGTCATTCTTCGGGTGGAGGGCAGCCGTAAGGCAGGACAGACGAACAGTCAACTATCGCCCCGAGGGCTCCGGTGTCGAGGCATCAAGTATTCTTCCGGCAGCCCGTGCTAATATCGAGAAAGTGGGGGCTTTAGCTCTCACTAAGCGTGCGCGCCCGCGGCACCGGAAAAGACGGGCTTCGCGCAATAACGGCAGACCGAATCTTCACCATAGGGTGAAGGGAGGGGCTAGAGGGCAAACCATATCTGAGGTGAGGCGGGTCAACCCAAAGTGGTGTAGGATTTTTGCGTCCGATGGGTCGGCAGAGGCATGGGAGTACAAGCGACACAGATCTGGGTGATACCACTGGCGGCCAGAGGGCCTGTGGCCAAGAGTACGGCCCAAGGTGCGGTGGGTCTGGAGCTTTTTGCGCACAAGAGCCGAGGTAATCACCGTCCGGAGGAGCTTATGTAGGCGAACATGCAGACGACGCGCGAGAAGAGACCGGAATGAGAGCGCAAGGGACGGCGGATGCGATGAGAATGCGGGCTGTTCAATTGAGACACGTAGGGAGCAGGAGCGAGTAATGGAGAGAGAGTTGGGCAGATCCACCCCCGACAGAGAGAAGACGCCTCGGGCCAACTACGAGCAGCGCCAGGGGCTGCCACGCGCCAGGATATGAAAAAATCAACACTGAAGCTCGGAGAGAGGTGACAGGCTAGAGGGTGGCGTCGATCGCTGACTCAGGCGTCGAAGTGGGGAGAGCGCGTCCGTGATACCGTACCTTTTACAGCGCGGACATCAGCATACGGCACCCCGGAACCCGGAGCTGCGGGCCAGACACCGGCTAGACGTCTATGAGTAACTGCGAACACAGGGGGATGTTGACCGGCCGAGAAGGCCCACAAGCCAAGCTGGGAAGCAGGGCGCAGTTGAGGGGAAGGGACTACTATGGGAGGTAAGAGCAGGTAGAGCGGACCAAAGGCATACGGGAAGGGTAAGGTGTCAGACGGAACCCGAAAAGTGACAGGCTGTCGCAGTTTCCAGGGGCATGAGGAGACCGATTGCGAGTGAGGCCAACCACCGCCGAAAGATAGAACGTAAGGTCTGGGGTAGGGCGCAACACGGTGACAATTGAATTGTAGTCTTAGGACAGTACAGAGAGACTAACTGAGATAGCGGAAGGGGGTCCCCGGGACGTCGAGGCGGACGGTGACGCAAGCCATATGAGGGTCGCGGCAGGGGAGCGTTGAGAGACCGCTACATTTTCGCCTAAGAGGTTGCGTAGGAGCATTTGTTCGTCGCCCCCGTCGGACGGGCGTGGTGCAGAGGCAAAGGCCCGAATGGTGGGTTGGAAACGGAACAGGGCGATACTGAGAAAGGACGATGGCTCAAAATACGCGGGCCGCTAGCATCGTTTGATAGAATGGGACGTTCTGGGAACGCAGTAAAGATCGATGGAGTTGGGTCAGAGAGCGGATTACAGAACTGCAGCACATGGAATCTCGACGCCAGGGGACTCCTAGACCAGCAGCTTCAACTAAGGGGTAGCGGGAGGGAGATCAGGTAGAGAGGGGCCGAAGAATGCGCGGCCTGCCACAAGCGGCGCAGGGACACAGGAGGAGGGAGTAGACGGTAAGACGGGCAAAATGGACCCGCAGGCACTCCACGTGAGACAGGTACTGCGGCGAAGAACACGCCGCGAGAATTTATTTAAGACAGAGCTACAGATCGAAGGGAAGGTTACATAGAAAGAGGGAAGGGAAGACTGCCGCAGCGCGACAGGGATGACGAAGTGCGGCGCCATACGGGGGGCGAGTTATCGTGCGGAGAGGGAGCGCGTCATATGAGCTGAGAAGGGAATATCGGTAACACCGCGTGTAGTGGAAGACGATGAGGGAAGTGTTGCACCGAGAATCGAAAAACGTGCAACGGGCGTAAAAGCATAGAGGGGGGTTCGGCGGGGAACGATGTTAGTGAAGGATTGACGCCGCAGAAAAGGAACCGGTACAGGCAATTGATAAAACTCGAAAACTGAAGTCAGGGGGCGGGCCCGGGCGATAGGGTAACGGCAGGGAGGGGAGAAGGTAAAGGAGAGATAAAGAAAATGGGGTGCGTTGTGAGACGGCAGGGGGAACGAAAAAATCGGACAGTGGGAAGGGAAAGGCGAACGGGACGAAGGGGAGGGACACGGTGAGAAGGAGGGGGGAGGGCAAAAGGTGAGAAAAGAGAAGCGGAGGAATCTGACGGGAGTAAGGACAAAGAAGTAGGCGAAAAACGCCGACCCGGGGGGGGGAAAGAGAGAAGGTAGGTTTAAAGTGGGGACGATAGGAAGAATGTAAAGGGGAAAGAGAGAGGAGACGGGAGGGGACGGAGGGCAGGATGGAAGAATGGGGGTCGAGGAAGGAAGCGAGAAGCGAGGAAGAAGGACGCAGACGGAGACTAGAGTCGAAGGAGAGGGAAAACGAAGGCGAGGGCAGAAAGAAGGCGGGAAGGCAAGGGGGGCCAGGGAAAGAGGGGCGAACGGAAGATGGAAGAATCCGGAAGCACGGACTCGTGAATCATGAGGAGAGCATAGGGGCTAGCTCCGACCGGACAACGCGGAAAGGTGTGGGAGAAGCGGGTGCCGAGGTGCCGGAGCGCGCACCGGCGTTGGCGGGTCGAGGGTGCAGCTGCTACGCAGCGGGAAGAAGAAAGGTCACGAGCATTACGGTGTCATGACGATGGGCGAGAACAGCAGGCAAGCGCGAACGAAGACGAGGGGCGGTAATCATCGGAGCAGGGACACGGCTGAGTGAGTATGTGCGCCCCTAAACAGAGCACTCCCGTACTTGGGCCCTGACAGGCCGGGGTATGCGGAGGGGGGGCGCATAGGGCTACAGGATGCGGTAGTTATACTCTACAAACCGATGACTAGCTGGTACAGCCAAGCCGCAAGAAGATACCCGGAAGAGGAACCAGAAACGGACAGGAAGCGGATTCTAGAACTCGAAGGGGGAATACAGAGAGGTTCGCGCGTAAAAGATGTAATTGAGGAGGCGGGGGGGGCACCCTTGAGGAGAGCGGAGGATAATCGAAGTCGATGGTGGGGGGGGAGGTAGGGGGATCCGATCAGACAAGCGCAGACGGGGGCAGAAGAAGAGAGTGGAGAGGGCGCACACACCTGGAGAAAGAAAGAAGAGAAGCGAGAGGGGAAGGGAGATGAAACGGGAGTGAAAAGGGATCGGACTAGCGGACGACAGGAGGGGAGGAAAGAGCTCCGCCGGAACCCGTAAAGAAGGGAGGTTAGGAGACAGAGGGAAGGTAGGTACGGGGGAACAATTAGCGAGGAAAGGTCAGAGAGGGCGAAAAGGGGAGAGGAGGGACAGAAAAGGAAATTGGGTAGTGAAGGAGGAGTAGGGAGGGGAAAGTAAAGCAGTGCCGGTGTGACTGAACGGGGGTCGACAAGCGGGATGGAGGATAAAAACAGGAGAAAAGGAAAAGGTAGAAGGAGAAGGGGGCAGGCGGGGGGTGGTGATAAGGAGGGGCAGGAGGAGCAACGGGTGAGAAAGGCGCGAGCGAAGAGTAGGAGGGTGTGAAGAGATGGGGGAGAAGGAGGGAACAAAGGGGAGAGGATAGGCGTGTGAGGAGGACAGAGAGGGTGGCGAGAATGGGAGAAGCGAGGCGAATGGGTACGTAAAACGAAATGGGGACTAACGAGAATGGGGGCCAGGAGAGTCGCCGCGCCATTTGGATATTAGCTGAGGAGGCAAGGGTAACAGCAGGAGCGGTAGGAGGATGATGGTGCAGGGGATCTGAGCGGTGAGGAAGAGCACAACCAGCGGAAAAGGCATGCGACGGTGTAGAGTAGTACAGAAAAGGAGTGGAGGGGGCATATCGCGGGATGGACACCGAGAGGGAAAGGTAGCGAAAAAAGAGCGATTCCGTTGTACACCCGCTGGCGGGCGGGACGCTGAAGGGTGGGCAAAAGAGGTCGGGGGAGGGGTAAAAGTTAACAGGCTGACGCCGACGGGAGAAGGGGGGTTCCGTGCGCGTGGACATCCGACCCGGAGAGGGAGTTAGTGCGAGAGCTAGGTGAGGCGATAGGCGGGGACGGATAAGGACGTAGAGGACGGGGAGGCGCGGGCCGAGGTCATAACCAAAGAGCCGTCGCGGCCGGGATACGAAGCTAGGAGAGCGGCGCCCAGGAGGGCTGCGGCCCGAGGGAAACGAGTTAAGAGATGGAGAAACTACAAGCTTTATATGGCTCGAAGGGTCTTTGGAGGGGGTCAGAACAGAGCGGGAGGTAAAGGAAGAGAGGATGTAGTAGGCTAGTGATTAGAGGGGGGGTAAGGAAGGAAGCGGAGTGTGATGAGGAGGCGCAGGGCAAGGAGAGTCAGAAACGGGGGGGGGAGGGAGGGTCAGGGGGGGGGGCAGAACGGGAGTGGGGAGGGGGGGGAGAAGAGGATAGGGAGGGGGGGGGGGGGAGGCGATTGGGCCAAGAGAGATCTCGAACAAGCCTGCGACCGACAAAGGGGCAGGACGGGAACAGGCTAATAGCAATGATATATGAGGAGAAGGGAAGGGCGACCTGCGAATAGATTAAGTTGATATGCTACTACAAACGGGACACGCAAGACAGCCAAAGCACCGAACGCAGGAGATCGCATACGGTGAGGAGGCGTGCGAGATTCGCGAGATCATGCAAGCATCAGCTGGGAGACTCACGGGGCAAGGGACAGGCGAAGGGGGGAGAGGGTGACGAGGGACGGGCCCAGGCGGGCCGTCGGTGGCAGCGTCAAAGGAACTGGCACGACACTCCGGGAAGGGCCCGTAAAAAGATCTGGTAAGGCCCAGCGGCCGAAAAGAGAAGGACACGGGCCGGCGCGCCTTAGAGAGTCGCCGCCGGATGAGTGCTGCGAGGTGGACAGTGATGAGGACCTGGAAGCGGGAGGGCTGGGCAGCGAGGATAGAACTGGCCTTTTAGCCAAGCATGGAATGGAAATGGAGAGCTAGAAGGCCGTCAAGCCTATTACCCGCGATGGTAACAAACTAGCTTCGGCAACCCTGCGGCTGTGCGCCGGGGGGGATTGTGAATGCGGTCGCCAGACGTGTGGGGCAGCGATAGGGTCGGGGGGTGGAGTGAAACAAGGCCGAGAGAAGAGGATGCTTAAGACGGGATGAGGCAGCAAGACCAAGACAAGGCCGTAGCGGGGGGAAGGGGGACCCTGGGCAAGAGGGATAGGAGGTAGAATTCGGCAGATGCGCGGTACAGCCCCGATATAATAGCGAAGGGATTGGTCGGTCAAAGTCGCATGGATGGCTACGCTGCGGAAGAGTGGCGGGAGCTGTCTGAGATCGAGATTATTAGTGACAGACGGCACGTTAAGGGATTAAGACCAGCGAGTCCGGGAGGGAGTGGCATGAGGAGAGACTGATCGAAGGAATGACGGCTGTACTCAGATAGGCACATAACGAAATGAGTGGACGGGGTCCGGAAGGGACGATGGGCGGAGATTAAGGGATACGCGGGTACAGCAGACGGCGGGGTGACGTGAAAACAAACCGCCGCGGAAAGAACAACCGGGATTGGAGACAACAGTAGCAGGTTCAGATCAGTTAGATAACTAAAACCTCGTGTGCGGAGTTTTTAGAACGGCCAGGGATGAGAGCGTGTTCCGACGGGAGGGAAAAGAAGGGGCCTGGGAAGAATGCCGAACGGAAGTAGGCTGTGCGAAGCCAGGTAGCGAGAATAGTGGGGTGCGGAATATCTTTCAAAAAGGCGACGAGCGAGGTACGCAGGGAGGACGCCACGGGACGCATGGAGAAGGGCGCAGCGGCAACCGGGGGAGAATGGACGAACAACGGGGGGGACGCTGGCGAGAGACGAGATGGCGGGCTGGGGGAGAAGGAGTTACTTACCTGAGGGGACTTTTGTGGGCACGGCGGGGCAACGAGGCGTGGGTTTAGAAAGTGGAAGTGCGGGAACAGAGGGAGAGGCGAACGAAGAGCAGGTGGCAGGCAGAGAGACGAAGGGAGATGGGGATGATATGATGTAGAAGGAAGAGCGCGTGGCCGCGGGGACGCAAGTCGGCACACCACGTACTAAGCACGGACAAGACGGCCTAGGGACATAAGTTGGAGGCACCAGCCAGCGAATGAACGAGACGACAACAGGGCGATGGCATGTAGGCGGGCGCGGCGGGTATTTCGTGAAATGCTCAGTGCGCGAGAAGAGTAGCCAGCGGCGGCTCTTATTCCGGCCGATTATGTACCAACATGAAGCCAGACCCGGTGCATAGCACTCGAGGGAATCGTAGACACGGAAAGGCAACGGTGATCAATCACGAACGGCGAAACGGGGGTGGAGACCGTATCAATGTGCGGTCGCTAGAAATGTGGAAGCGGCCGAGGAAAGTCGGTCCCGCTCGAGCGACCGGTAGTGCAGACAGCCTAGAATTTTACTTGCGGGAACCAGGGGGTAGATTTGGGGGTACGAAGGCGGAGCTAAGGATCCCGGAAACGGCGCCACTGGGCGGAGGGACACACCCGCCCCACGCCCATCGGGGGACTATAGACAGGCGTTCTTGCACCGTAGTACGGGGAGGCAGAAGCGCGAGCCTCAGAGCAAAAAGAGGGAACGGATCAGAGAGTGGGTGGGAGGGAAGGGTGTAGTGATGCGGGGTAGAAAAGGAAAGGCGCTCGTTAGGTGATCGTGCTCTTGCGTTGGACATCGAGCTGGGAAACTGGTGCTTGCATATTAGGGCGGCATTTAACGAGGTATCGGAGCGGCAGGGAGCCAAGACAGGGATTCGTAAGAGGCGCGGGTTGTGTCGGGCGTGGATGGAGAGTACCCCCGTCGTATGCGAGTTAGGGAATGGGAGTGGCAGTATGGGACTAGCCGCGTAGCGAGTCCTTGCTCCCTTGGGACCGACGCAGACCAGGTCTGTGAGAAGGGGGTAAGTTAATGGCTATAGGCAGGCTGCCGTAACCTTGGCGTCTGGGGATATAGAGTCGATTTATGTTAGAGCGCAGTACCTGGAGAGTGCGCGAAGTCCGGTGATGGAGAAGTCGGAAAGAGAATAAAGATGGCGTTGAGAGAATGCCAGGGGCGCCTTATCTGGTGGGTAGTGAGGACGAGAGTGAAAAGGCGCGAGCGCGACTCTGAAGTTCGTGTGGGCTCACTAGTCTGGTTATCGTTATTCAGAACAGTAGACTCAGGATGGTTGCTACGCGGGGGGCGGATATGTATAGATCGGGAACAGCCAGGGGGTCGGACGGGAACAGCAGTGCGGTGAAGCAGGTATGTAGCTGGTGGCCTGGAGACGTTCAGGAGCTACTTGCGGCACGGCATCTGAAACTGTCGTTGGCGGAGTGGCCGACAGACGACGACGAAGCCGAGCAGAGCGTGCAAGAGGAAGCGACAGGGGGAAGGGGCGCGCGTCGACATTCTCGCCATGGAGATGCACACCTGCGCGATTGGATAGCGGGTGTGGGGACAAGCAGTCACACGGAGACTAGCGGAAGGTAGCGGAGACGTGCAGAAGGACGCCGAGGCAGAGCCGGTCCGAGCAATTTAGGGTCTGAACACTACGATTATGATAGAGATGGAACAAAGACGACCACACTGAAGAGTGGACGTGGGAGCAGAGGATACGGCAGGGGTTGAGGCTAGGGGGGCGGGGATGGGCTGAGGAGCGCGCAGGTGACGTGCCACAGCGAGAAGGACATCACGTGTGAAAGGAGGCAGGTGAGAAAGAGCTGATGGAGGATCTAACGCGGGAGTATAGAACGAGGCGGGTGTGACGGAAACAAATGCGGGCAAGTCATACACGGTTAGCTCTCTCGAACCTTGGGCGAGCGGGATTCGGCTCAGAGCGAAGGAGTAGAGGGTCAAGGCAGCAGAACAAGGGGACTAGACCTGATGAGGGTAGTCGGAGAGGAAAGACGGGAAAACGAGGGGGGTCAGGGCCACGCGAAGGGGGTAAGGGAGATATAAAAGCGGGGGAGGTGAAAGCAAGTGAGAAGTGCTACGGGTGATAGAAAAGCGCAGCCGGTCGCGATGGCGGAGGAGGAATGACCGACGGCGGAAAGTGGGGGAGGGAAGGAAAGAAAGGGCGGAAGGGCAGGGGAGATGGGCGAAAGGGGGATGAGGGACGGCGGGAGAGGTGGAAGAAGAGACGGGAGGTGAGAAAGGGGACGGGAGAGGCGAAAACGGCTGAAATTATGAAAGGGAAGGTGAAGGCAAGGAGCAGAAGCAGGAGAGAGCGAAAGTAAGGGGGAGGGAAGGGACCAGGCAGGACATGGAAAGACATAGACACAAGGAATAGGAAGGGGAGAGAAGAATAGTGGTAGAGAGGGCGGTACCGGCAAGGAAATTCACCGCACCGCGAGGCCGGAACGCTTTGGCGAGTTAGTGAAGATGCGGCGGTTGGATCTGGTATCAGGAAGGCCGCACAGGGGGTACAAGTAACACTGCGAGGAGGCCTCGTCGTAAAGCGGGGCCAGGAAGAGCTGAAGGGAGAGGGAGACGATAGATGAGCGACCGGTGGAGGTTGGCGAACGTCAGCGTAGGCGAAACCCGATAACGGGGACCGAAAGAGGGGTAAGAGCGCGAGCGGACACAGCACGGCGATGGTAATACGCGTCGTGGGGGGAGTAGGAGAGAGCACCGGAAGGTGTGCTGAGAGGCAGCCGAGAGGCAGGGGACAGATATGGGGGAGAGGGGGGCAGCTGGGGAAAAGGGCGGTAGAGATAACGAAGTGGAGTGGCTGAGCCAGGCCTGGGCGAAGAGGGTAGGGTGGGAGAGGGGGTGGACGCTGGGAGGGGCGGTAGAGACAGGTTCAGACCCCGTCGAGAGGCGGACCGAGGAAGAGGAAAGGAGAAAGGCCAGTAGAGGAGGGGGAAGGAAGGAGGGAGGGGTCAAAGGGAGGGAGCTCGGAGGGTGCGGAAGCATGACCAAGTCGGTAAAGCGTGGAGGAAGGGGCGAAATGGGTAGATGGGGATACGGCCGAGAAGCAGGCCAAGGGAAGAGGCGGAAGTCTGTGAAGGGTGGGAGGAGGAGGGAGAGGGCGGAGGGAGAAGGGAAGAATCGTTTGTGAGCTGAGGTGGAGGAGGTGGAGGTAAGGGGGAGGGACAGGCGAAATGAGGAGGCGTGGGGCAGCGAGTGGAGAGAGAGAGGAGAGGAGAACGAATGAACCCGGAGAGCGGATGGAGAGAGCGGAGAAGACGACCGGCTGGCGATAGTAGGTGAACTTAGGGGAGGAGAAGCGAAGGGACGCGAGGGGTGGACCGATAAGGACCAAGAGAGACAGAGTACAGACGAAAAAGGAGCCAGCGGAACGACCGGACGGGCGGAGGAGGAGGCACGGGGAAAGCAGGGAAGAAACGACACAAGCCGTGGACATCAGCTCTGGCAAGGAGGAGAGGGGGTAAGGTGGCCGAATTGGGTTGGTGAGGAGGGAAAGATGAACGCGTAGAGAAAAGGGCATACCGCGGCGAGGGCGACAGAGGCGGGTAGAACGAGGGCGGGGGGGAGACGAGGTGGGATGGGGGGAGCTGGGGCAGGCGTAGGAAAATCGAGGGTACGGAACGGCGTACGGAGCGCCAGTGGAAGGACCGGGAAACCGGGCAAAGTCAGGGCGGGGGAAATCTAGAGGAAATGAACGGTGCTCGGGGTGGGGAGCGGGGTACACGAAATAGGGTCACGAAAGAGAACGAGAGAAGGGAGGAATAAAGCGTAAGGGTGGAAGTATGTAGGGGGGCGACACGGCCTGCGAGAACGAGTGGGAGGCGCGGGAAGGGCGGTAACTGACGAAAAGAACGGAAAAGGAAAGGGGAGGGAAAAGGAGGAGAGGGGAGGAGGCTTGGGGCGGGCGAAGGAAGAAAAAGAAAAGAGCGTCAGGGGAAGTAGGCAAGAACGGAAAACTGGCGCGCGGAGGAGGGAAGAGGATGGAGAAGGATGGACGAAGAGAAGTGGATGCATAGAAATAAAGTGGTGAAGAGCGGAAGGAGAACGGGGTGAGGGAAACGAAGGGGAAAAGAGAAGGCCACAAGAGGAGAGGGACAAATGGCTGCGGCGGGGTAAGGGACAGAGGAGAAAATGGGCACCGGTGAGAGTTATTGGGAAAGGTTCCATATGGTATATGTAGCCGGGCCTGTCTCCAGGAAGAGCTCAATGGGCCGGGATGCGCCGGCGTGAGCCATACAGCTGGACTGCCAGCGTCTCTGCAATGCAGAGCAATGAGCGCAGTGGGACGACCCAAGACGCATGCGGCCGCGATACGGAGCGGAGAACGGGGTAGGCAAAACTCGGAAATGTTTGGACCGGGGGTGGCGACGGCTTGCACAGAAAGACGGCTCCGTCCAACGGTCAAAGGTGGAAGGGCAGTCCTGCAAGCATCAGAGGGTTGGCACCTCATGAGATGGTACCCCCGGTTGGCACAGAGGGGCGAAGAATGGCGATGGCCGGGAGGAATGTAGCCAGGGAAACCCGTCACTAGACTCCGGCCTGAAGGCATCTGGCGTTGGTGCTCGACGCTTTCCATGTTGGCGCAATCAGATGCCAGCCGGAGCATGGCACCGGGTGGAGGTAACTAGCCCACGAAAAGACGGCGAGCCTGCCAGGGGTGGCGATGGGTGTACGGATTGTGGGTGACGGCTTTACATTTGGGCACGCTGGGATGCGCGAGCGGGCGAAGGGAGCCGGAGTATTCGAGGACAAGGATCAACTGGGAGTCCAATCGAGAGCGAACGAAAGTACGGAGAAGTTCGTTCTGTCAATTTCCCGGAGACGCCGTGGCAAGTCAGCATTGATAACGAGAGCCCACGAACCCCCGCCAAAAGCGGTGAGGTGATGACCGCACGGCAGCATGAAGAAAGCGGATGGGTAAGGGACAGGGGATGAGAGAGGGTCAGTCACGCACCCTAACTCCTAGAGGGTGAAGGACATAAGTCGCGCAGTAGAGTGGAGTGCGCGGGAAAAGGGCTAACAGGCGGGAGGGTAGGAGAGGAGCACGCCTAAAAAAAAGGTTAGTCGATGCAGGGAGCAATCGCGAAGAGGCGGGAACGGAAAGCGCTGAGCTGGATTGGGAATTAATCTAGGTGAGTTGGACGTCTGAAGGTGCAGGTTAGGTGTGGAGTACCGGAAGTGAGGAAATATAAGAGCGGGGACCGTCGAGGGTAGGAAGAGAAGAATGGGTGTCGAGCCCGCGCAGGAGGGGTTGAGGGTGCAGGTAACGGTAGAGACCGCAGACCTCAGAACCATGCCAAACGGGCCCGTCCCCGAAGGCCCCAAACAGGAGCCGCCGGGGGTGGAGATAGCGACGGATAACGCAGGAGGGGACGCCGTGCAGGAATGTCGGAGTGGGGAGGGAAGAGGGCGAGGTGAGAGCGAGCGGCGCACGAGAGAGGGTCTTCAAGGGAATGGGGGACGACGGGCGATAGGACGAGTCACAGAATAAATGGCGGGTAGAGCGGGCATGAAGGAGAAGGATAGGGCCCCAGAAGGGGAGGTTGCCCACAAGAACCGAGAGATGGATGGGGAGCTTAACGAGGCGGCGAAACGGGTAAGGGAGAAATGAGGGGCGAATAGGGCGGGAAGCGCGGAGAAGGTGATGGGAGGCCGCGAGGTGGGGAGGGGGGGAGTAGAAGGATGATACGGAAAGGATGGCGCGGGTGCGGCAGATAAATAATAGGAGGGGGTGATGGTAAGGAGAGGAAAAGAACGGAGAGTCAAAAAGAGAGGAACAGAGCATGCGTGGTGAACAGGGTAAGGTGACCAGCGAGTGACGGGTAGGCATGAGGGGGCGCAGGGAAGGAACGGGAAATAGAGAGAGAAGAGGAGAGGAGCCGCGGCACGGGCCAGACTAAACGAGAGCAAGACGGAGCCCCGTGGGTGGGATACGCACAAGTATTCGTAAAAAGGCGCGGGAGCGAGAGGGGGCAAAAGACACGAAGGTGGGGGCCGACGCCGGAGAGGGCCCGCCGACAGAGGAACGAAGGGTCGGAGAGACCCTAGAAACTCTATCTCCCACGCGGAATAAGTGTAGGCAGGGGGGCAGGACTGGTGAAAGTGCCCCGAGGATCAAAGTAGGGGCGCTTATGTCAGTAGGGACGACCGGGCATAAGGCAGTGGGAGACACGTCGGCGGGGGGGACCAGGGGGGCTAGTACCGCCGAAGCGGTGAGCCTCAAACGTCAACCCACGAAGGGGAGGCCGGGCAGCATCGAGAAGGAGCCAGACGCGCTCCGAACGCGGGTGGGGGGACCCACCCAAGACCGTGGCGACTGCCAGAAAAAGCAGGAAGGAAAGCAGGGCGTGCCGAACGGGAGAATCGGCTGGGAAGGAAGTGCGGCTAGAACAGACAAACGGCTGCCACCCAGACGGGATTTGCGTAGGGTCGCGAAAAGAGTGGAGTAAGCACAACGTCAAAGGATACGACCGGGCTGAGGAGGTAGAAGGGGGTGAAGGACGCGGGGGAGGGTTTTGGGGAGGGTATAAAGAAATCTAAAAGAAAGGCATAAAAACAGCGGGAATACGGTTATTGGGAGCGTAAGGGGAGGAACAGGCATATAATAGAGGATCCCAAGGTGCCGCCGGTGGATTGTAGTCGGGCGAAGAGAGGCAGAAAATGGGGAGGCCCGGCAGGAAGGGAATGCAGTACACAACGGTAGGAGTAGAGAGGTCGAGGGGAAAAGTGGCGCAAGGAGGGAGAGGAGGGGAGCGCAAGATGACGGGAGAGAACAAAAACAGAAAGGAGAAGAGAGGCCTAGAAAGGGGGGAGTGTACAGGTATGATGATGGACGCGCGAAGATAGGGCAAGGGCAGGCGGGAGGGGGTCAAGACACAGGTGGAAGGGGAGGCGAGATGTAGGGGGCCCGGAACCAGACCGAGTACCGTGGCAGACATCGAAGCAGGAAGGGAGAGAGGGGATAGGAGCTCACTTCCGCCAGACAACCGCACACACGGAGTAATCGCGGCGGGATTGGAAGGGGAACTGCGCGGCCAAAACGGTACGAGGTTAGGCGACATGAGTAGGGAAGGAAGGAGTGCACAAAGAGGGAGACTCAGGGGAATCCGCGGGCAGCAAAAGCGGACGCTGATGGACATCGACTGAAGAAGCCAGGGGGAACAGACGGACGGACGGTGGAGTGTCAGGCGGGTGGGGAATTGGCCAGGAGGTGCTCGCACAATCCAATGCATGGGGCGGTACCACGGGTTAAGAGCTAGGTAGCGGCGAAGCGCAGGGGGGGGAGGGGAGAGAACGGGATGCGTCCCAGGGATGGCGAGAGGGGGGAAGAAGCTCAGAGCCCGGGGTTACATACGGAGCGGGGGGGGCAAGCGCCGGGAAGCGCCGCCGGCATGGGATCTCGGCGAGGGGAGCGCCCGGACCACGTGGGGGGGAAAGGGAGAGTATGATCAGTTGTGTTCTTACTATTTCCTAGCGGAGGCTGGCATCAACTGGATGACGCGAAATAGTTTTTGTATAGCAGAACGCCTCTCCGAGGAGGGGGGCCAAGTAGCCACGCAAAAGTAATAGCCACAAGATTGAGGAGGGGGGGAAGGATTGGGAGAGAGGGAGGGGCACGGCTGGAACAGACGAGGTGCAGAGAGATAACAGCGACTGCCGGGGGGACGCGAATGCAGATGACAGGGCAGGCATGAGGGATCTGCAGGTGAGGTGAAGGACGCGAGAAGTGGGCGGGGAGGGATAGGAAGGCGAGCGGAAGTCAGATGACTCGGGGATAAGGGAGAGGGGGGGAGCCGACTGAGGGGTGTGGAGTAACAGGGAAATGCTGGCCGGGGGAGGGGCAGGGGACATCGGAGAGGGGGAGTTGGGGAAGGGGTTGGGGGGCCGGAACTCGAGAGCCGAGGGAGAGGGGACAGAGGAGAATGCGGGACAGACGATAGGAGGGAGGGCGCGAGGGGAAAACGGAAGAGCAGGTGGAGAAGCAGATGCAAGGAGGTGAAAGGAAGTGGGAAGGAGCGGAAGGGGAAGGGGGGAGAGGTGGGGAGAGGTGGACAGGAGGGAGGCGAGGAGACACAGGGAAAGAAAATAAGCGAGGGGGAAGAAAGGGGAGGCGAGACGAGGGAGGGAGCGCAGGAGGCGAGAGATGTCCGGGGAGAGAAACACGCAATGGAGTCCCGAGAAGACGAGAGGAAAGGCGCGGAGGTACGCGATGTCAATGACGGCAAGCTGAAGAGGGAGAGCCGCAAGGCTGGAAGGGCGTGGGCGGGGCAAATAAATGGGGAGGTGGAAATGCGGCTGCATGGAGAAAGGCCCGAAAGCGAAGGACCGTGCACTATCGCATGGCTTATAATACAAGAGAGTAACGCCGCCTGAGAAACGGGCGGGAGAAGTCAGTGTTGTGGGGGGTAATCAAGAGCCGAAATCTATAGGAGTGGTACGTGGGTAAGGATATTACTAAGAACAGGAGCCGGGGGAACGGAGAGAGGGCAGGGGCTGGGCAGCCAGCGGACGGGTGGCGGTCATCGGAAATTAAAGATAGAAACGAGAACGGCGCAAGAGGATGGCCCGGTTCGGAGATAGGGAGAATGAAGTCATAGAGGGTATTAAGAAGGCTGCTAGGCGGGGTAGTGGGCAAGATGGAGGGGACGTGAATGAGAGGCAGGCGGGAATGCGACAACGAGCTTAGGAGTAAGCGGAGACGCCTGGAGGACACCTAGCTCACAACAAGCCAGTCATCAAAGGTGACGATAGAGGTACGGGGCAGTGGCAACGTCGCGGGTGGATAAAAGCAACCTGAGAGACTGCGTAGACGACGCGTTGGAAGGCCACATAGTAGACAATAGCAGGAAGCCGGGGCGGTTAGAAGGCGCACAGCCGTTGAGAGGCGCCGGGAAACGGTGGCAGAGCTTGATTCGAGGCCCAGCGTAGTGAAAGTAAAAGGCACGAAGGGGCGCATAGGACAGGTTGGGACGCCCGGGGGGAGAAGATTTAGCGTTAGGGAGGAGAAGGGGGGGAGGCCAGGTAGGGGGAGGTAGGAGGAGTGTGAAGAGCCGGCGGGGACCTAGACGCAGCGAAGATGGGCGATTTGGCACAAAGCGGGCAGGGGGGGAGGGGAAGGCAGAAGGGGGGTGAATTCGGGGGGATTAGTTATGGGTTGGAGAGAGAATGGTGCAGTCAGGGCGGTAAAGTAGCGAAAGAGGGGGGCGAGGGGAGAGGCATTGACCGCGGTAGGAAAGCGGGGAGAGCAGAAGGGGGGGGGAAAGGTGGGAAGGATACCAGACAGATGGGGTGGGGGCGCAAAAGCCGCGGAATACCGGAGCCAAACGGCAGGGATGACGTCAGTGCGAATATGCAGGGAGGAAAGGACGAAAAGATAGGGGGGATTGAAAGGGGGGTGGCGAAAGAACCTGGAAGTAGGGAGGGGGCGGGAGAGGGAATGGATAGAGAGAGGGAGAAAACGAGAGGAGGGAGGGCAGTGAGAGCAGTTGAAGGGTACGAGGCGGGAGTGGAAGGACAGGGGGAGGGACAGGAAGTGATAACAAATGGAGAGAGAGGAAGCTTGAGGGTGTTGAAGGGCGCGGGTGGCGACAGTAAGTCCCCGAAGGTCGGATGACTGTTCCGCGGTACTAGCGCGTAAGAGAGGTCCCCGGTCTGTACGCCCGGGAAGGGCCCGGCATACGCGTCTGTAGGGACATCTGCCCGCCGAACCAATCTCGCAGACGTCAGTATTGAGCAAGACCAACGTAGGGCGGGGGAAACGTAGCCCTCTAGTTGAGGGCCGACAAGAGACAATTAAAGAGACGCCGAAAAGTCGCGTGGGGCTCAGAGGGGGTCGAGGCTTCCCGTGGGGCATGTGGTGACCGAGGCGGATTGAGCCGCAGGAGGACCCTCGAAGCTGCAGAGGCATCATTCAATCGTAGGGGAGATGCCCGCGGCGAGCCGGCGATACTCCTGTAACGACCTACTAACGCAGGCGTGGAGAGGCTTCGTGAGGCCACGGACGGGACTACCAGAAATTTACGGGTCCCTGCATTAGGAACGGCATAACCGTGCGACCGCTGCTTAGCTTTCTCTTAGCGAAGCAGGAGGGGCGAGTATGGCCGCATGCCGCTGGCAGAAAGAGAGATGGGAGCAAGAAGAGGGGGACATTCTAAGTAGTGGTGCTTAGGTGGGGGCCGAAGCCGCCGACTAGACGGAACCAATCCCAGAGAGAGTGGCAGCACGTGCCGACCCGAGTGGGCAGAAGTCAGGCAAGGCTGAACACGGTTCTCAGGGCGAGGGTACGCCCGTGGTAAATAACTTCACAGGGCGCAAGCGGGCGGCGCTGACGCCCGCAATGCGAGGGATGATGCGGAGTGATCTTTGCGTGCGCTGCGGGCGGGGTACGCGACAAGGCGAGCAAGACCTCCAGGGCTTAAAGGGACGGCCTCGCGGGCCCGCGGGCGCACCCCGGAGGCTGTAAGGCGGGGGCAAAATGGTGGTCACCAGGGGACGCAACCTCCCGAGGGGGAAAGGGGAGCAAGGGTGGGCGTGCTAGACCCGAACTTGCGGAGAGCGCGGTCACGCTCCAGCTCCGCAAAGCATCTCAGCCTCGGAGGTAAGGACTTAATAGGCGATAGACCGGATGGGATGTCATATCTCGTAAAGGCTTGCTCGCATGGCGCAGAAAGCTCAGCCGGCCGCCGAGAGCAGGGTTTGATCCGGCGATGAGTGAAGCGAAATTAGCAACGGCCAGGGATCAAAGTAGCTAGGTAAGCCGGGTTTGAGCCATGGGTAGAGAGGCCGGGCAGCATCAACCCACTGCTCAGCGCCGGCGAGCACATCGGCACGATCCAGGGATCCCGGCGGAGCACAGGGAGTCACATGGCGCGCAGACAGAGACCCTGGTTAGTACCGCTTCACCGTCTCGGGCGCTAGTGGTTCCCTCAAGGGACGAGGACACCAGGAGGGAGAGCCCCTACACGTGACGGCTCCCCAAGACGCCGCCTCAGAGCGGAGCCGACGTTCTTGGGATGCAAGGTTACTCTCGTAGCACTATACGGGCGGTGAGCATGGTTTTGGTGGCTCCTGGGGTCGCCTGGCACAAGCGCTGAGTGAGTCAGGGCTGTGTCGAATCAGATTGCAGCGCTAGATAGTTATCTGTCAGGTAAGGGGTAACTGGACTTGGGGAAGCAGGTGTATCTGAAGCCGCAGCACGAGCCGATAACGGGAATGCCGCGCAATTAGGACCGGACGCCTATACGAGACTGCGCGGACACCGGTTGGGACGGGGTGGGCGAGGGGCACCCCACAGCGGTCAGGGATTGTAACCGCAGATAACATTAAGCCGGTTCGCCTGACAAGAGTCGGCTTGCGAAGCTGGAGGAAGCGCTCAGAGCTCGTTGCTCTGGTGCAAGTATACGAATGTAGGAATCGTATGGAACCAGCAGCCGAGAGGGACAATTCGCGGAAGTACGGAAAAGCAGGTGACGGCGGTGACCCAGATGGGCCGGCCGCGCAGGGAAGGGAATATGTCCCAACAGAATGGTCGGAGGAGTCATATCGGCTCAACGGAGTGCGGGCCGGGACGAGGTGATGTCCGGAGGACCATGAGAACGGAGGGAAGTGAGCCGCGGCAGCGGTAAGTACGTTTATGTGGTGTGGGCCATGGCAAGGGACCCGGCACTGGTTGACGGAGGGCCATGGGAGGTCGACAAAGGGTCCGGCGAACAGTTGAAGATAACGGGATCGGCGGGCGAGGACCGTTACGGCTGTGTTGGGATACGCGGGCAACTAGGGCTCGCTAGCGATAGGTCATGCAACGACTCACATGTCGGGAGCGGAAAGCACCCGACGGCGGGGAGACTGGGCGGATGGAAGGTTAATAACCGAAGGGCAGGGCTACAGGCGCGGAGGGCGTACGATAAATGTGGGGTGCCTAGGTACCCGACAGGGCGGGCAGATCGAACTGGTCCCAGCACTGGGGAGGGCCGTTGCCCAAAATGGGGGAAAGTGAGCTGCGGACTAGTGACGGCGGAGTCAGCCCTGCCGCGCCGGTTTGCAGGAGGCAACCTTTGCTGTATGGCGGGTAAGCAGGCAGGTCGCGAGAGGACGCGTTGTGCTAGCCCTACATGGTAGCAGGAGAAAAGGGGAGTGCTAGACGGCGGGACGTGGGGAGGCGCGGCGACGTGATGTGGCGGGCACGCGGAGGTCTGCCGGGGTGGTCGGCCGAACAGGCACGGAGGAGATGGGCCGAGACGGAAGGATGTGCGGGTATACAACGGGGCTGGACGCGTATAAGAGCTATCGAGTTACAAGAGAGCGTCCGTAGGCGCAGAGGAGGGAAGCACGGCGGCGTTGCGGTTCCGGCGAAGCGGGCGGGAGTCGAAGAAAAAGGGAGGATACAATAGAGGGTGTCGGACGAGGGGCACACGCCGGGATTGATGCGGTGTGAGTTTATAACCAAGGTGACCACGCGCCAGTAGGGGTGGAGAACGGAATGCGCGCGAAAGGCGCGGGTCCGGACAGAGTGGACAAAAAAGCGCCCAAAAGGAGGGGAGACTTAGCAGACTTGGGAACGCTTCTTCCGAAAATCTGGCGGAGATGAGAGGGCCAGAACGGGGCACAGGCAAAGAGATTGGAGGGACGTGCATGTGATGGAGACTCGAAGAATTGCTGAAAAGGACGGATGGGGAGTGGCACGCGACGGCGTGGAAATGACCAAGCAGATGGAGGTAAAACAGGGGAACCGACGGAAAAGCGGGCGACCGGGGGGCACGGCAGCTAAAGAACGGGGAAATGGGAAACAGTAACCCCGAGACAATGAGAGGGCGAAACGGGAGAGGCGAAGCGAGGGCCGGGCAGAGTGAAGAGCGTCGGAAGGGCACCTACGAGGGTGGGAGCGGGATGCGTGATGGAGGCAGGAGGGAGAGCGTGAAAGGAGATCAAACTGGCCGGGACAACAGACGGGGGGTACAAGAAGGGCGAGGGGGTGCGGAGCGACAGCACAGGAAATACGAAAGAGGTAGCGTTCAAACAGGATGGGTACGCAAACGGATGGGGTACGCGCTGACACAAACAGGGTGAAGTTCACGGGAGCCGGGTAAACGAGAGGGGCCCCGCTGCGGAGACGGACCATCCACCAGTGGGTGCTCAGTGCGTAACCTCAACAGCACGGGTGGGCCGACCGACGGTGCGGGGGCGCCTTTGACGCTCGGCTGTGCTGACCGCGCTGGGCTCAAGAGGCCGTGACAAATTGAGAGGGTTGGCCACGAAACCTGAACCTCACGTGCGGCGGCGGCACGAAAGATCTCGCACGTGGGAATCTTCAGTTGATCGGTGCTGCCTCGCTGGGGGGACCCGGTTGCTGAGGAAAGGTAGGGCCGCTATCCAGGACGCGAGAGGCGCGAAAGGAAGAGGGGGTGGGGTAAGTGCGGCGGACCAGCCACGGTGGGGCGGCCCCGAACGAAGTCTGGGAAAGGCGGGTCACTGTGAGTACAGGCAGAGTCAGCGACCAGCCACGGCACGCTCATCACTCAGGGGACTATAGCACGTTCGCGGATCAGCTGTAGGGATCTAAGAACAAACTCTTTCAGTGACGCGAGCGCGCTCAACGTGCGCGGCTCGGGTAAGGGCCGAATAACGGCGTCATAGAGCGGGCCCGCGAGGGGGATGCATGTGCTTCCCTTCCACCACGTTTGGGAGCAGGAAGGGGGGGGGGCGGAGCGGGCCTCCTTAGCGCATGCGGCGCGGGCGACAGAAGGAAATCGAGACATTTATTTTTTTCAAAGTTTTTTTTTTTCAAATTTTTTTTTTTCAAAGTTTTTTTTTTTTAAATCTCATCGTGGGCCGCACAGAGAGGCCAGGCGGGCCGCATGCGGCCCGCGGGCCACGTGTTGTGCATCCCTGCTATAGATGGAGGCGCTGCACCATTGAATCAGAACGAAGGCATCCACCCCAGAAACCTGTTCCTGTTATCTCCAATGTCATAACGGGAGACTCAGGCCCTCCTGTTGCCAGCAGGTATGCACCACATACAGACACGTAGCTAGACCCCAGTACACCTTGCGATTGGGACCCCAGTACGATCTGCGATTGTGACAGGGAGAGGGGGCTACATAAATAACAGTTTATTTTACCTTTTTACTTTGATCAATCAATGATCCCGGTAAAAAAGTTGTTAATAAATCTGGTTATGGCGTGAGGGGTTAACCAGGCCAATAATAAAGGCCTTATACCCGGCTAGTTAACCCTAAACCCTGTTGGGAGTGAAGGGGTTAAAATGTATTATCCCCATAATCCCCTGTTTTCCCCTACATCACCGCTATTAACCCTAATCCCTGTTGGGACTGAAGGGGTTAAAATGTATTGTCCCCCTAATATCATGTTTTCCCCTACACTATTATTTATGTACCTGTTTTGCAGCTCTAAAGCTAGCTGCAGGTAACTGGATGTATGTGCTAATTGTATTTGCGGCACTAGGAGTGAACTAGCAATCTAATTTTTGGATCCCAGGTAGCTGAAGAAATACGACACACATACATATTTGTTTTATATTGCACATACAGGTAGAAACCACATATAAAAATTAAAATGTGTTTCAGTGCTGGCCTGTGCCTGTGATCCCCGATCAAAGCATATTCAATTAAATAAGCTAACTCGCGATCAGAATAAGCTAGCACAATTTTTGGAGGGCAGTGAGGAATAAAGTAACCATACACACACATACTGTATAAAGTTTATAGTAGTGGCACACACAGAACATACTTTATTAATAAACTGTGTTATACTGTTGGTTTTAAATGTGAAGACAGGAAAACTTTTTCTGTGAGCCCGGGAAAAATCCTTTAGCATGCAAATATGCTAAGGGCGAATGAACTGAGGGATTTTTCAATTCCGTATTTCAAAGGGCCCCTGCAGAGAGGGTGCCTCAATTTTTATGAGTAGTCCGGAGTTGAAAATCTTCAGCAATCCTAGGTGTTAGGGTGGCGTACTTCACACTTGGTAGCCAAACCCCAGACTTACTGTCTTCAGGTAAGAAGTTGGACCCGGTATGCTAAGCAGCTTAGGGGTTAAGTTGACACATGCTCTGTGCAACAAAGGACGCCACTTTTGCCCATGCTATGAACTACTGGCAAGTCTGGATAGGGGGGAAAATGTTCCCACGGAAGGGATTGGGTGTGTATGTTAGGTATAGGACCCTTAACCCTATAAAGATGCCTGCAGCCCAGTCCCAGAGAGATTCACCTGATTTTAACAACGATTTGACCAAGTTCCAGCGTCTGCGGTTCCGGACTGTGAGGGGTTAATAATATTGTAACCAAGGATCATCCCCCTCTTCTGGAATTCATTAGAACTAAGGGTTCCCGAAAGAACCCTGTAGGGACTGAACACACTTTTTCCTTTTGGCGGAAATATAGGGGTGGCAACTTGTGCCCCTAGCCAGGAACTGCTACACGGATCCTTTTGCGCACCCACTTGCATGCGTGCAGGGGTGCCCAGAAACTTTGTTTCGTTCCAAGGACATTTGTTTTCGTATACCATCCCAGTACGTGTTTTATTGAGTGTATATTGTGAAGATTTGTGTGTCTGTCTGAAAAGAAATAAATTACAATTTATTTTACCCAACTTGTGTGCTCAGGGCAGAATCCCGGTATTAATTTGTGTATAAGTCTTGGTCTCCCGTGACAAGCTTTTATTTACTGGTGGCAGCGGCGGGACACTGACTGAGCCTATGGTATAGTCTCCTGCGGGATTATATAACATAGTGGGGAGACTCGTAGATTGCGAGCTCTCCTGACAATTGGAAACTTACACACGCTTCACAAGAGCACAAGATATTACACTGTTCCCTTTGCCCATACCCCTGTGCTAACCATCACATCATGAGTAACCGCTGAGGGAGGTTCCGATCCTGAGACCGGGAGCAGATTGTGGAGAGATGTGCAGGATATGGATTGCTGATGGACGGTCAGTCAAAGGTGCAGCTGAAGGAGGACTTGGAGAATCACGAAGCCAGAATGGCTCCAATGGAGGGGTCTTGATCCTTATCTGCAGTTGCAGTGAACACCTATCAGCCCGGAGTGCAGGAGGTCGATCCAGCTCCGGCGCTGCAAGGACATGGGGAGGGAGCAAGTGACCACCTGAATAATGGTGGCTTGGCGCCAGCGGGTGCGGAGGAGGTAGTCACTGCGGCTACTGGACTTATCTCCACTGGGCTCACAATGATCACAAGCTGCGAGGCCGGTCACCAGTGTGCGTCGGGCCCACACAGAGGAGCCAAGCACAGCCGTGGAATCAACCCACAGAGGGACGTCCAAGGGAGAACCTGCACTTGCAACCTCGGGACCAGCAGTGGAGATCGGAGGACATCAGGTTGCGTCAGTGAGGATGCAGCCCAGTGATGTCCAGCAGAAGTATCTGCGGAGGGTGACCATAAGGGACCGGCAAGTGGATGGCTTGCTGGA
Organism: Ascaphus truei; assembly: GCA_036426205.1. Classification (NCBI taxonomy): domain Eukaryota; kingdom Metazoa; phylum Chordata; class Amphibia; order Anura; family Ascaphidae; genus Ascaphus; species Ascaphus truei. The sequence continues at coordinate 48,763 of WSYH01002903.1, forward strand.
CTCCGGTGCTACCATTACCCTGGTACGCCCTGATATGGTGCGGCCAGAGAATTTGCTCCCGGGCACTGGGATGCAAGTGACCCTACCAGATGGAGGACCGCGGTCGCTCCAGTTTGCCCAGGTCTTTTTGGATTGGGGTGCCGGTCATGGCATGAGGGAGGTGGAGGTATTTTCTGGATTAGATGCCACAGTTTTGCTCGGCAATGACTTGGGGCATGTTAACTGCGTGTTCACATCAGAACTGGCTGCTGTTGCAGCAATTCCTAGGAGCCAGTCATCAGGGATCACCACAGAATTAACCCCTGTCCCCCTGCATTTGGGACCAACAGTTCCAGTGGTCTCTGCGGAGACCAGACAGGTAAGCCAGACTACTGAGTCGCAACCAGTGACTGACTTACTGTTCCCTTTACCTGTCCCTGTTTCCCCTGACTTAGAGACTAAGGGTGGGTGGTTAGTGTCAGGGACAGCGTTTAGGGATGCGGTAAAAGCTGACCCCAGCTTAGAAGTCATGAGGCTACGGGCGTCCGAGTCTCAGGAAAGCGAGGTGTCAGGCCACTTGCTGTGGCACCGCGGTCTCTGGAGTAGGGAGCCAGGAACTACCAAGTTAGACGTAGTCTGGGCAGGTAGGAGACTGCTAGTGTGGACCCAGGGAGTGTAGGCAGCAAGGATTGCAGGAAGCCCACTCAATTCTACTAGCAGAGCCTCAGGGGATCACTCAGATGAGAGCCCAGCTGTTGTAGCCTTACTTCTGGCCGGAGGCATCAGGGGCAAGGCAGAGTTCTGCCACCTCATTAATGCCTGCCAGCCAGAGGAAAAGCGGGGGAGTGTGTGCAGATGCTCCTGAACCTGTAACCAGGAATGGGGAAACTGTTTCAAGGAGTAGCTCATGCAGTGCCAGGCCTCTTAGTTAGGATAGGGTTTCCTAGTGGAATTCAAGTTGAGCTAGGGTACCGGGGAGGTAGGCAGCATGGAGCAGATGCAAGGGCTAGGATGGAACAGCATAGGGTTCTGTCCTCGGACAAGCCGGGCAGGACACATAGTACAGATAATTCTGTGCTTCCAGGTGATCTGCATCCTCTGCATAGGAATGCCTATGGAGTATCAGAAGAGGTGAAGAAGAGTATAGAGAGGAAGGCTAAGGGGGGGTCAGCCTTCAGCATTCCGAATGGCCTCTGTGAGTTTTTTAGGATGCCATTCAGGATGAGGAATGCTCTGACTACCTTCCGACGCCTGGACAGTAGGGCACTAGAGGGCGTGCAGAGGTATGTAGGGGCATACAGGGAGAGGATAGTTGCCTGTAAGTAGATATGGGATTCATATCCAGGACAGGTAGCAACAGTGCTAGCAAGGATTGGGAAGGCAGGGCTTGCTATTATACCCACCCAGTGTTAAGTAGAGATGGCAGAGGTGTTGCATCTAGGGCACAGGGTGCGTGGCAGGCGTTTGACTTCTCTAGGCCCCACTTGTTACTGTAGAAAGGTTATCCCCCAGCCCATTACTAGGACTGACCCTCTGACTGACTTGACCCAAAAGCGACTAACTGTGCTGGTTATCTGGTCTCCTGCCTTTGAAGCCTCATCCCAGGCCCTGAAGACTGCACTGGCCAGTGCCCCTATTCTAGTTGCACCGGACTTCTCAAAAAAGTTTTTTGTGCAGACTGATGTCTCGGACTATGGCATTGGCACTGTACTCAGCCAAGTGGGGGAGGCAGGCAGTGAACGTGGCAAGGTGGATGACCTTTCCCGCCAGGACAATCTCAGTGGACTAGCAAACTCAAGAGATGCCAGGCCAGCCCAACCACCGGACGAAGTGTTTGGAGCAGAGCCTGCGCTTTGAGTTGGGGGAGGTGTGGTGAGAGGGGTTAACCAGGCCAATAAAAAAGGCATTATACCCGGCTGGTTAACTGTGGCGATGAAAGGGTTAATCAAGTCATTAATAAAGGCATTATACCCGGCTGATTAACCCTAAATCGCATTGGGACAGAAGGGGTTAATTCCATGTACACCACAAATGTCATATTTCCCCTTCACCATTTTTATTGTCCCCTTTTTGCAGTCCATTTCCTGACTGTGGTAATAAGAATGAATACAAACTGAAATTTTTTCTAAGTCCAGCTTCTTTTGCACCTGCTTTTAGCTGGTGCCTTTTTCCGGCACGTTTTTAAAGTACTATTCACTTAGCGCTGCTTAGTGAATCTCAAGTACTGGCAAAAATCAGCGCATTCGCCTAATCATGCGCATTTTGCACGGAGGGCAGAAAAAATGCCTTTTAAGGCCGATAAAGCGCTGTTATCTCTGCTTAGTGAATCGCACTGCACCTTTATCAGACTTAAATGGCACTTTGCGCACTTAAAGCCACTTATCGGAGTTTAGTGAATCGGTCCCTTTTTTTCTACATCTTTCGTTCAAAGGACAATTTATTTTGTTTCCCCATCCCAGTAAATGATTATTAAGTGTATTCTGAGGTTGTCGTGTGTTTGTCTGAAAATAAATAAATGACCATTTATTTTGCCCGCCTTGTTATGCTCAATCAAGAATCACAAAAATATAAAAGTGTTGATAAGTACTGGTCCACCATGACAGGCTTATATTAACTGGTGGCAGCATGTGGGATACTGATTGAGCCTATGCTTTAGTCTCCTGTGGGATATCGACACCACTTAAACCATTCAGCATGCGGGCAAACGAGCTGGATCTTGTGCAAGGAATACTGTTGACATCTGCGTGGATGGGAGCTGGATGGGATGTGATAGGGGTTCCCAGCAGAAAATCTTTGGGGTTGATGTGGGGAGTGAAGGGTTAATCAGGCCTAAAATAAAGGTTATACCCGGCTGATTAATTCTTACTTGCATTGGGAATTAAGGGGTTAACAGTCTCTGCACTACACCACTGTATTTGCCCTGTCCCAGGCTTTTTAACCCCCATTTGCAGGTTATTCCCGGCCTGCTGTAATGAAAATGAATGCATTGCCTTCTATATTCTGTGGAGACACAAGAGGGAGTATTGAGCCCCAAAGTAAGCACTGATTGAAGAAGCGTGGCTGCGGTTAAGCAGTCTGTGTAAAGAATGGGTATCCATTTTCTATTGTTTTGACCTGTAACCACAAGTCAATTGAATAAGTGGCTTGCGGTTAAATCTGAAGAGGGTTTACAGATAGAATGTTTCCGTGCCTTAACTTGAAAACCGGAAAGTCAATTGGCGTGGGAACTGGGTCAATTGACGTGAGAATTCGGTGAACTTGGTTCCCAGAAGCCGGCATTTCAATTAAGGGGGCTAACTAGAGAACGGAGGCACCCAGAACCCTGATTTTTGGTGTGCAAGCGTAAATAAATAAAACACAAAGATACATATAAAAATTACAGTGATTGTACACCCAGAACATGAAGCTTGAATAAAGTGTGATAAACAGTGATTTTAAAATGTACAGGCAGGAACTGTTTTTTTCTATAAGCCCGGGAAAAATTCTCTAGCATGTAAATGTGTTAGGGGTGAATGAGCTGAGGTTATTCCCTCCCTGGCACTTCAAGGGGATACCGCTGAGCCGGCAACCCTCAGTCTATGGAAGTGTCAGGGATGAAAGAGCCCGGAGCACTATAATGTATAAATGGTCAGACTCCTGAGATGTGGCAGATCCTCAACCATTGACACCTTTGGGTCAAACCTCAGACTAAGGGCCTCATGCAGTAAGCCCCGATAAGGCGTTTTTCGCCATTTTTTCCCTTCCAGATTCGGTAAGCGCCAATAAGTGGGAATTATCGGCAACTTTTCCTCCGAAATTTTTTTTATCGGCATCCGGCTGCCGATAAGTCACTTATCGGCACTTTTTTAAGCCGGCTGAATTCAAGTAGCCCCGATCAGCATTTCGGTGCTGATCGGCACCCCAGATTGGAGAGTTTATCGGGAATCCAGCCCGCCAACTAAAGTTGGCAACTTGGTGGAGGAGAAGCATCGGCAAGGGCGACACTTAGAAAAAATCAGGCCTTTTTCCTGCCTGTGATTGATGCCGGTGGTCTCCTGAGCTGATACCCGCACCGGAGCCCCCCGGCATGCATCCGAGGCAGGAAAAAGGCATTTAAAGGCCACTTCATTACCTTAGCGGCTAACCGCTAAGGCAATGAAGGGGTTAACCCACCATGCCATCTTTATTGTGGCTAGCGGGGGTGGGTGAAGGGGGTATTTGGCCCTGGGTGTGAGTTTAGGACTTGCGGGGGGCTTGCGGGGGCACTTAACCCCTTCACGACCGTAGCAGTTAATACCGCTACGGTCATGAAGGGGTTAATCCCCCCCAGCTACCCCCCGCAAGGCCAAAACAGCCACTGTTGTGGCAAATACCCCCTTCACCCACCCTCGCTACCCACAATAAAAAATAATCACACACAGCAGCCCCACACTAAATAAATAAATAAATCTAAATAAATAAATATCTCTATATAAATAAGACAGACGATATAATACGATATATAGTAGTATATATGGAGATAGTTATAAGAGATATATAAAATATATATATATATATATATATGATAGAATATATATATATATATAACCCAACAACCCCTAACATACACATATATGCATCAATGATATATAGGCCGGGGGGGCCCTCGGGTGTTACCCGCAGGCCTACAGTACCAATTATCTGCCCCCCCAAATTAAGTCTAAACACATATCAAAAAAGAAAAACCCCCCCTTAACACATACAGTATAGTAAGCCACAATACTATTATCCACAAAGGAAATAGTGAATGTGACCATTTTAATACATAAACACCATTCAATACATTAAATACTATTAGATATGTTAGATATATTATATATATATATATATATATATAAAAATATGCTATATCGGATATAGCACTTATCACCCATATCCAGCTGCCACGATGAAGGCCATCCTCATCTTTATCCTGCCCATGGTCCCCTCCGCTGCTGCAAAACAGACACAAGAATGAAAACATCCAAAGTAATGTCCTCTAACCCCTTAATCACCATAGCGGTTATTAACCGCTACAGTAATTAAGAGGTTAACCCACCATCACCCACATACCCTCCCCCACTAACCCCCCCACCCCTGAGGCCTAACCACCCTCACCCAATACCCACAGGGGAGTCCTACCAAATACCCTTGGCCCCAATACCCCCTCCCCCAGCATATACAGTACAATAATGTGCCAAATAACTATTATCCATATAGGGATAATACATTATTTGGCCATTATTAAACACATTAAATACCGTAATAAAATAAAGAAAATTCTACTAACCTCATCAATAAGAAGGCTCCGTCGCCAGCATCATCCTTGGGGTCCGTTGTCAAAATAATAAATAGCCAATACATCTCAATGATAGACTTCCCACGCTCTGATTGGCTGCCGTACTATGTGAGTCCGGCCATGTGTCTTTTCATGACGTCATCTTAAAGGCAATTGAAGCAAAGCCATTCTGATTGGCTGTGCTTTCATTGCCTTTAAGTGACGTCATCAGTTTTTTTTTAATCGGCCAAAACACATGGTTTTCACGGCCCAATCAGGGCCGTGGGAACCATATGACGAAAATGTGACGTCATAGGCCTCTAAAAGCCTATGTCGTCTCATTTTGAAGCCAGACACCGAGGAGGAAGGACCTCCTACTGAAGAAAGAAGACCAGGGCGTGGCACCGGACGGCAAGAAGACCCCGGAAGAAGGTAGAAGAATACAGATGAAGATGGATTACAACTAGAAGACCCCTGGATTGTCGTGTTTTATTATTTTAATGTTGATTATTTTATGGTTTTTTATTTTATGGGTTCTTGTTCGTGGATTGGTTCGTGAGTAAGCTGATCAACGGGAGTCGGTGGGGGCAAGTAATGGTAAGTTTAATTAAGAAATGTATTTAATGTAACTGTGTTTTTTTTTGCTTTTTCATGTGTTCATTTTTTTTTATGCATATAATTTCTTGCCACTGTATGTATGTATGTATGTATGTATGTATGTCTGGAGAGATATATATATACAGGGTAAGAAATGATAGTGTTGTTAAAGCTTGATTTTCTGTATTGTAAATGATTGTGGCAATGCTGCTATGCATAGATGTGTGTTAAATGTATTTTATTATTAGAGAGATGTAAGTTTTGGGCTTCTATGCTGTACTGTAGGTTATGGAGAGGCTTGTTTTAGTATATTTTAATTGTTGGTGTCCTTTTTTGTATGTTTTGAACTTGTTCTCTGTTACAATAGCTATAGTTAATTGTGTAATTGGTAGGGATGGTATTTTAATTGTTTAGGGATGTACACTGGCGACACACTTTATTCGAGCTTGGCTAGTCCCACGAATTCGGGTATACCCGGGTGTATTGAGGTTTGTGACTGTTTTCTGCCCGAGTGCATTGAGTTATTTTCCAAGCAGGGATTGAAGCATTTTATTCCCGCTGGCTGCAATACTGCACAGTATATATATATAAACTGCATTACAATTCATGAATTTATGCCATCTGGTAGACACGCGAAGCATTGCAGCCTATTAAATCCTAATCATTATCATTTAACAGATCAGCCGCCCATCAGCCAGGCATGAACCCAGGCTGGGAAGGCAAATGCAACGGGGCTTGTCAGAGGTTAGGAGTGGCGCATTCCAGGTATCTGCCAGGTACATACCGGGTATTTGCTCGAATAAAGTGTGTCGGTGCAGTAATTCATGTGTGTTAATTCATTGATGGTGACTTTATTTGCTTACATAATATACTTCTTGTGATGTCAGGCTATTTGAGTTGGATTACTGTATTGTTAACATTGATTTGCAGTGTGTACATGTACTTTACATGTTATGCTACATGTATACACTGTAAATGCAATGTTTTAAGTGGCATTTGAGGCTTCTGATTGAATGATTACATGAGATTTGTGTAGGAAATTGGTTTTTAATTCATTGAGGATGTTATAATAAGTGGTGTTGCCATTGCAGGATGGCTTCACCCCTTAATTACCTTTGAGGTTAGTACCCGATAAGGTGATTAAGGGGTTCATTGGTATGTTAATGTCATTGAGATGTATTGGCTATTTATTATTTTGGCAACGGACCCCAAGGATGATGCTGGCGACGGAGCCTTCTTATTGATGAGGTTAGTAGAATTTTCTTTATTTTATTACGGTATTTAATGTGTTTCATAATGGCCAAATAATGTATTATCCCTATGTGGATAATAGTTATTTGGCACATTATTGTACTGTATGTGCTGGGGGAGGGGGTATTGGCCCCAAGGGTATTTAGTAGGACTCCCCTGTGGGAAGTGGGTGAGGGTGGTTAGGCCTCAGGGTGTGGGGGGGTTAGTGGGGGAGGGTATGTGGGTGATGGTGGGTTAACCCCTTAATGACTGTAGCGGTTAATAACCGCTATGGTGCTTAAGGGGTTAGGGGACATTACATTGGATGTTTTAATTCTTGTGTCTGTTTTGCAGAAGCGGATGGAGCATGGGCAGGATGCACATGGGTGAGTGCTATATGTATTTAATGTCTTTATTGTTGTGTATGTATTTTAAATGGACAACTGCACTATTATCCATTTGTGGATAATAGTAATGTTGCCCATTACTGTATTGTATGTTGTGTATTGCTGCTATGTTTATTGGGGGCATTTGTCCCCAATAAACATGCTATTATGCATTAACCCCTTCATTGCCTTAGCGGCTATCCGCAATGGTAATGAAGCAGCATTAATGTATTTTAATAATATTGTGCGGGAGCAGGGGGCCCCCTGAGCTGAACCGCATTCATTTGTGGCTCAGAGACCCCCTGCTTCCCGAGTTACAGGCCCCGGTTTGGGGCATCGGTTACAGTGTGGACGCCATGTTTGTTGCGGGCACGTAGCGTATGGGACGCTATAAACATGGCGGCGACACTGCCCATCCGATCACACATACCGGGGCCTGTAACTCGGGAAGCAGGGGGTCCCTGGTCCACAAAGTGATGCGGTTCAGCTCGGGGGACCCCCTGCTCACTGTACAGTGTTATTAAATAAATATTCATGCTGCTTCGTTACCGTAGCAGATACCCGCAAAGGTAAGGAACGAGTCTTTATTGATATGTGTGTTTTACTTATACTGTAGATATGCAGAGGGTCTCCGGAGCGGAACCGCTGTGGTTTTAGGTCCGGGGACCCCCTGCTCCCCGAGATACAGGCCCCTTTAGGGGGTGCCGGTATCCCTCTGCTTTGTTTACATTCCGCGTTCACGTGATCGGGACCTTTAAATGCAGAGGGATACCGGCACCTCGTAAAGGGGCCTGTATCTCGGGAAGCAGGGGGTCCCCAGACCTAAAACCATTGCGGTTCAGCTCCGGAGACCCCCTGCACATGTACACTAGGAGTAAAAGTTGTTTATAAATACTTTATTTGTTGCCGATGTTTGCGCTAAGAGAGCGGCTTGTCTCTCTCTGCTGCAAACATCTATCGCCACCAAAGGCTTATCGGAAGGCTTATCGGGAGCCAGCCTGTATCGGCACAGGCTCATCGGCAGCTTTGCTTTAGCAGTGCTTGGGCAGGGATCGGAAGGATTCGGCCCTTACTGAATACTGCGAGGGTAAATCGCCAAAAAAAGGCCTATCGCCCACCTATCCGCCACACTTGCCGAAAATATTTTGTCGGGGCTTACTGCATTGAGCCCTAAGAGGCATCAGCAAGAGGGTGTATCCCAGGTATGCTAAGTTGCCGAGGTGTCAAGCAGACACATGAGCTTTGCAAACCGGAAAGCCTTTTTGCCCGGTTTTGCAAACTTCGGGTAACGCGGCTATTGGTGGGTTAAAAATTCTCACAACGGGGATTGGGTGCACATGTTAAAGGTACCCAGGAATCGCCTGTAACTGTGCCTGCCAAGCTGTCCCCGGTTTGATTCCTATGATACATGATGTGACTACACTTTACGCAAGACTTTGTTCAAGCACAGCGGGAGCCGTTCCAGAAGGCAAGGGGTTAATAACAACGCAACTAAGGATTTACCCCAAACTTCGGAATTTGTTAGTCCTGGTGACTCCCGAATGAATTCTAACGAATCTCTACAAAATTCTTTGAGGTGGCTGAGTTATTAGGTCGGCAAGTTGCGATCTAGCCTCGGGACCTTTAAACCAAGACTGCATTTCTTGCGCTTGCATGCAAAGGACAATCTATTTTGTTCACTTATCCCAGTAAGTGTTGTTTTAAGTGTATTCTGCTGATGTCGTGTGTTTATCAACTCAGGAAATAAATCACAATTTATTTTGCTACTTGTTGTGTTCAATCGATTACCCAGAAATATAAATGTGTTGAAAAATTGTGTCCACCGTTGTGTCCACCGTGACAGGCTTTTAAATAACTGGTGGTATCGTGTGGGATACTGATTGAACCTATACTGTAGTCTCCTGTGGAATTCTGAAATATAGTGAGGACCTCGTAGCTTGCGAGCTCCTCAGACAAGTAGCAACTGACACACACTTCTATGTTTTTCTCTATATTTGCTTAACATTAATATCTCTTTCTATAAAATGTTCATCTGTTTTTGTTTAGCACTTTAAAACTCTGGGAGTTGACATAATATGGGATGGGGTGAATGATCCTGTCGTCACCCATTGTGACTGACATGATTTACGCACGCCCCCTATATTAATGAGTGTCAATCTCCTACTGCTACTGCTGCGGCCAAGTTTATTCGAGCATTTGCCCGTTCTTGGCCGCAGCAGTAGCCTGGCGCGCGCCCGAGAGTGACGGGCGCGCGCCGAAGCAGCGGAAGAGCGCCCTCCGATCGGGGCGCTCTCCCTACCGCTGCCGGGTCCGCCGGGTCCCCCGGAACCCCCTGCCGCTGTCCCGCGATCGCGGGACACCAGGGCTCCCTCGGGGAGCCCCTGGACGCGCGTGCAGGGGACGCACGCTCCCGAAGACGCGTGACCGCGCGTCTATGATGCGCGGCACGCCGAGGGGCGGCCACTAGCAAGCCGGGAAATCTCCCGGCTTGCGGTACCGGCCACACTTTAATAAAGTGTGTCGGTAGTGTATGCTCATTTGATTAATGTGTCAGTTAAATACTGAATGGCCGCCCTCCTAATTAGATGGCGCTGTTACGCTAGCTCTGATTGTCTCCCTGGATCTCCAGACTCACTGGTTGATCTTGTGAGACTCTCATGTAGTTCTGCTTACATCACTTCCGGTTACGGACAGCATCAATCAGGTAATTCTCTATTTAAACACACACATTTATATGAGGGGTCATACTCTTTGACAAAGGGCTTTACCCGAAATGCGTCAGAGTTGGATAGCCTGTCCTATTTTTGTTGATGTCTCTCCAAGTCACTTAAATAAATTCGATTTTTTGTTCTTGGTGTGCCATTTCCTTTGCATTTACCCTATCTGCGGTGCTCCGCTTATTCCTCTACTATCTACATCTATTCTACTATCAAGCTGGATGCACACCCAGTAAAGCTTCTGTTTTAAACAACCAAACCAATGATGTATGCTCTGCAGAGCCTCTACCTCAACAAACAGTGAGTTACCCCTGGAGTTTCATTGTGCCAGATAGATTTATATAGCCTCTATGCTCTAAGTAGTCATATCTAAGTGTGGTGGTGAAAAGGTGCACATTACCTTAGGGTTGTTGTGCTTCCCCAGTACTCCATAAATCCCACTAAATGATTTTAGCCTAAAGTGGAGGCGACTACTATATTATGAGCTATAGGCAATTAATATTAATAAATATTGTCTATGCTCGTTACACATGAGCAAAGCGCACATGTCTACATCATTATACAAGGATTAATATGAATTGCTCACACTATAAGGGACATAATGAAGATTTTTGATGACATTTACCTGTGAAATGCTTCTGTTGCACTGATAATTTGACTATATGTCTGCCTGTATACTGTTAATAAATTATCCAGTTTTTTTATATTGCTACACAGGATTGCGCTTTTTTTCTCCCTTTTATATATATATAGATATATATAGATAGATATTATCATATAGCACTCAAATATCTATCAATATTCTCTATGTCTCCATCTATTATTCCAATATATCATATATATATAGAACTAAATAAATATATAATATAGCTATATATCTATCTATTATATCCGTCTATATATGCTGATCCATGTAATACATACGTTGATGTTGAACAGTAATAATTACAAAAAAATTCAACAAAAACACCCAAGTTCTATACACCCAACCCAAGTCCCATTCATTGTCCATCCTTTGGGGCCATACAATCCAGTCTGTGAATCATCCTCGCCTCAAGCTGGAGCAAAAAGCCTGTGTCTATTTCCTCCCCTGGCTGGAGTATGGGCTTGTACAACGGGCATACAACGAAAGGTGGCCAAGCTGTGCTGTTTAAGCTTAAAAGTGCCTTGCACATGGTAACAATTTAAGATCATCAGAATTGGTGGGGTCAGCAAGGGCCTTGCGTATTGTGGAACGATGCATTGCTATTCGTTCCATAAGCACCCGCAATGCCTTGCCCACGTAAACAAGCCCACAGGGATTTTTTATCACATACATATATATATAATATATATATTATATATAATATATATATACTAAAAACACGAAAAAACAGGCGCACTCATAGCGTAAAGGTATAAACAATATATTTATGGAGTCAAGGATTTAAATATCACACTCACAAAAGTAGCTTAATAAAAAGATTTTTAAATCATTGACTCCATAATAATTTGTTATATCTTTTACGCTAATGGTGCGCCTGTTTTTTCTGTGTTTTTTAAGATATCTTCAAGGAAGTGGTGTTCCCTTCTATCGGCTGCAGAGACTCTTTTGGATAGCAATTGAGCATTTTTAGGATTTGTATATTTTTTATTATATTTTTCTGGACTTTTCATCTGTTATTTTATATGTTTGTGTATTGTTGTATATCTATGTTTCTCCACCTTGTATAGTATAGTTTTTTTTTATCATATTATTCATATTGGGTTTGGTGGTCACCATTTTTTTCTTTTTGTTGTGTTTATAATATATAATATATTAATATATATATATAATATAATATAAATGTAAATACAACTGTATGCTCATCTGCATGTCTTAGGCAGGTCTGCAACCCGCCCTTTCCCCATTATCACCCACACAACAGCACGTCCACTGCAGCAAGGGATTCTGGGAAATGACATGCAAATGAGCACACAGTGCTACTTTTTGCTTCAAAACCATTTTAAATGGTTCCCTATAGGCTTAAGCTTGCTGCATGTCACAGCAATGAGCACTGCCTATGGGAACCATGTTAAAAATGGTTTTTGAAGCAAAAAGTGGTGCATGTGTGCTCATTTGCATGTAATTTCCCAGAATCCCTTGCTGCAGGTGAATTGCTGTGTGCTGGGTGATAATGGGGGAAAGGCGGGGTTGCAGACCTGCCTAAGACATGCAGATGAACATACAATGTATTTACTTTGCATATTTCTTTGCTGTGGAGGGTTTTTTGTCACTATTTTTTTTCCATCACCATAACTTACATCAGTAATACTATACATACATATACAATACCTAATATACATACATATACATACATATACATATACATACATATACATACATACACATACATACACATACATATACATACATACATATACATACACATACATACACATACATACACATACATACACATACACATACATACACATACATATACATATACATACATATACATACATATACATAAATTCTGCTTTATATCATGTTACCTCACTCTAGGCAGTAGCACAAAATTGTGGTGGATTGGGTTTGGTCAAGTTCTTTGTACCCCAAGGTTATTTATTTACCTACTGTGTAAGCCACCATCATTTGCACCTGGCGAGCGGATTTAGATCCCCACAACATTATGCTACAGTATCTCACATACTTTTTATGCACAATACATGTACAAGAAGCTTATTCTAAATTAATGACAGTGTTATTGTGTGACAGGGCGTTATGACATTTATTATTCCATGTGCAACATCTGTTTCCCTTATGATGTTCAACATTACCATGATAACTAGCTGCTACCGGCACAGAGACCCATTAATTAGAAGTTTTAACTAGCATTTTAGCTGTCTCCCTATGATATCAGTGACATTTCAAATTGTGATACTTGCTAGGCAGAAACCATTATCTTTGCTCATCATTGCATTGGTCTTCAAATATGCAAACCTGAATTTATTATGATGATTAAGAGACTTTTTATGTAATCAATAAACTTATGCAATGCTGCTCTCTGATAATTAAATGTCATACAATGACTTCAGGTATTGGATAAATGATTGATTGAAAACACTCTATGAACATGTATATATTTGCAGGATTTTATGTTAGACCTAATTTCCTATTTCAATATAACAAAAAAATAATAATAAAAATCATACGCTTTCATGTCTTCATGAAGTCTGTGGAAGCTAAGGTTTAATCCAGACTCAAATAGACTTTTATTAATGTCTTCTACTGCAGCTTTCTTGAGTCTAAGTTTTAATAACGCCTGTTCATAATTCTGAAAATAAATTATGATATTATTAGCACATTGCAGAGTGGATAAATTGTAAGCATTGCTTGGCATTACAAAAGAAGAGATTAACGTCCTTTGCACTTTCTACATCTGTCTGTATAAATATTAGCAGAAAAAAAATATTTCAAGTTTAACAGTTCAAAGATGTATTCATTAAGAAGCAAGTCCCATTTGGTTTTAACTAGAGATGTGCAGAATTTCTGTAATAATTCGACTCCGCCACGGATTGGCCATTTCCTTTCAAACCTCCTTGGATCATTTTCAAAAAGGCAGAATCATTTTTTCCCCCCTATAACTGAAAATTGTCTAACGGATTAAGGGCCTCATGCAGTAAGCAGCGAAAATGCATTTTCGACAAGGGGTTTGGACTCGCCATGCTTTTGGCGAGTTGCTCACAAGGTATGCAGAAAGGCCTGAAAACCTGCGAGAGCAACATTTCCAAACATGGCGAGTTGCCGGTGGCGAGATGATCTGCCTGCCAAGAAGGGTTCCCCTAGCGAGATCTGCCTGCAGCAGAGAGAGATCCGCCTCTCTCTGCGCAAATCTCACAGTTAAAAAAATATTTTTAAATAAAACATTTTATTAATAGTGTAGACGTGCAGGGGGTCTATGGAGCAGAACCATGTTAGTTTCAGGTCCGGGGACCCCCTGCTTCCGAGATACAGGCACCATTATGGGGTGCCGGTATCCCTCTGCTTTGAGATGTCCCGATCACGTGATCGTGGGATGTAAACAAAGCAGAGGGATACCGGCAAACCATAACGGGCCATTATCTCGGGAAGCAGGGGCACCCTGGACCTAAAACCGTGGTTATTCTCCGGAGAACCCCTGCACATCTACACTAGTCTCAAAACACACATATCAATAAACAATCATTCATTACCGTAGCGGCTATCCGCTATGGTAATGAAGCTGCATTAATGTCATTTGTATTAATAGTGTGCAGGAGCAGGGTGTCTCCTGAGCTGAAACCGCTTTGATTTCTGGCTCAGGGACTCCCTGCTTCCCGAGTTACAGGCCCTGGTATAGGGCATCGGGTGCCAGTGGCACCGTCATTTTTATAGCGTCCACGTCGCGTGACGTGTGACATAAAAACAATGGGATACTGGCATCCGATGTCCCATATTTGGGCCTGTAATTTGGGAAGCAGGGGGTCCCTGAGACAGAAATCAAAGCGGTTCAGCTCAGGAGACCCCCTGCTCCCGCACACTATTAAAAAAAAGACATAAAAGCAGCTTCATTACCTTAGTGGCTATTCGCTAAGGCAATGAAGGGGTTAAATCACAATAGCATGTGTATTGGGGACAATTTCCCCCAATAAACATAGAATATATAACATACCAACCCACGGTGCCCCCAAAAACCACTATATCCCCCTAACATACATACCATATCTTAATTTTTGGGGGTGCACAGGAATTATACTACAGGCCGGCGGTGGCCCTCGGGTGGTCCCCGCAGGTGTCTGGGGGTCCCCGCAGGTGTCTGGGGGTCCCCACTTGCCTGCAGTACCAATTCTGTGCCCCCCCCAAAAAAAAATACATAAATACTTTTAAATAAATACACACCCGCACTCCCGCACCCCCGCACCCTAACACATACAGTACAGTAATGGGCAAAATTACTATTCTCCACATATGGATAATAGTGAATTTGCCCATTTAACATACAATAAGCAGCAGTAATAAAATAATTACATCTTGCACTCACCCCTGCCAGGCTGCCACGATGAAGGCCTCACCCCATCCATGAACTCCGGTGCTGCAAAAAATACACAAGAAAAAAAAGCGACTATCTAATGTCCCCTAACCCCTTAATCACCTTAGCAGTTATAAACCGCTATGAAAATAAAGGGGTTAACCCACCCTCCCCCACTAACCGCCCAGGAGGCATAACAACCCTCCCCCACTACCCACCTGTGAGTGTATATAAACGGGTGAACAGAGTGTTAACCCACAAGGCACTCAGAAATACAAGAATGCTGTTGAATGTTGATAAAAGCATATTCAGGGACATCGGTCATGGCAGACTCCAAATAAGTAAACATATAAAAATAGTCTTTCCCAGCAACTGGCTCTGAATAAGCACTAATAATGTTGAGATAGAAAGACTCACTTTTGAATGGAGTTAATGGCGCCGTGGCCTTACGATCCTCATGTCGCTTGTTTAGCCGCCAACCCTTCTGTAATGACTCTGTCACGCTAGGTGATCATCCACACAGCAGGGACTGCAGAATCAATGTGTGGCGCCGTAACACCACGATGTGCTGAAGATTCTTCAAGCCGCCAACCCTCCTGCAACTGCTCCGTCGCAGTGGGTGGTCACATGACCGGCGGCTATGACGTAACTTCCGGATCAGCGGGGAACAGCAGGGAAAACAGCAACAGCCAGGCGTGCTACCGGCAGGAGGTGTAGACGCAGCACAGCTGAAATTGAAGGGTGCATGCCGCATTCATGTTGCGTTCTCAGCCGCGGGTCATGCACGGGTCATGCGCGGTTGACGCGCGGTTGATGCCTTTATTGAGAATGGTTTGGATTGAATAGGTTGAAATTCTTCGCGTGTCCGCCAGATGGCAGATATTCATGAATTGTAAGGCGCATGCACTTCAGTAATGTGTTGACTTGCAGGTGTTTCGTTTAAAAAAGAAAACAAAAAGCTGTATGGTGCTCAACATAGATCACAAAGGCTGCATAGGCTCATAATGGCATAAATGCTTTAAACTGTATCCTTGAAGTATCCCACCAAATGATGTGACCAACCATGAAATGATAATACACCAGACCCACTATACACCGATAAACCGGATAGAGTTCCACCTCTTGATTAGTGAGAACTCACACTTGCTAATGTCCAGCCTAAATACATCGATGTGGATAACTGGGGTGTATAAAGGAGTAAATTAACTCACTATTGGTTGACCTCAAGTGAGATATACGTCCACAGGTGTGTGCTTCCGGTACTCCACCGGATCCAATAGAGTTAATGAAGGAGAGATGGAGCACTACTGTAAAAAACAACTACTGGAGAGTGAGTCCCAAAATAAAAGCCGTTTTAATGGATCAGAGCATGGATAAAAAAAACAAGCCCTAAGGCCACCACCAACGCGTTTCGAGCTTCCGCTCTTTCTCAAGGTGTATGAGAACAGAGCGGAAGCTCGAAACGCGTGGTGGGACTGACTGGGAACTTCTTTAGGGAACTGACCATTACAGTAAAACTTTTCTTTTTGTTTTTCATCAGAAAAGAAAACGGCTAATGGAGGGATTTCGAAGGATAATATCGCTTTGTGTAACAATGCCTGCACATTGCTGAATCGGATTTAAAAAACCACGTACAGGAGTCTACAGTTTAGTGGCCGTTGTTATTGATTAGGATAGAATACCTGAAACAGTATGCTGATGTTTTCCGACCGTACAGTATACAATACTTTTTTATATACAGTATACTGTGTAATAAACCCGAAAAAATAAAAAGTATGCATTTATTCTGCATGTATTACAGTACATACAGTATGTGTCTTCTATACAGTACAGTACAGTATGTGTCTTCTATTTTTTTCAATACTCTTGTGATGTGCAGTACTGAGCATGCCTACAGTATACAGTACAGTATGCCTGGACAGTAGTGTACATTCTAGAAACACTGTTTTTTGTTACAGTATCAAAGGAGCCAATGGAACAATTTAAAACAAATCAACATGTTCTTTTATTGGTGGAGTAAGTACAAAAACATGTATTTACAAATACTGTACAATGTAAAAACATTAAGTGCACAGCAATCAAAACATCAACAGGTGTATGGTTTACTGCTAGTGAAAACATTTATTTACAGAAAGTAAAAACATTTACAGTCAGTCAATATGGTTTACAGTCACATGTTATAAAAAAAATTCTTTATTCATAAAATATACAAAACGGAACATCTCCTTTACACAAGAACGGCAAGTCAAAACATATACAGTGGGATGGTGTGCAGAATAGTCAGTCAGGCCTGCACCACTACAGTTCTCGAGGACAGCAAACAGGCCCGGTTTTCAGGACAACATTGAAAACCGGGCCTGTTTGCGGGCCATGGGGACTGGAACTGTGCAGGTCGTGTGTGTGTGTACAGCAAGTTAAAACATTTCTGTATAAATACAAGTTAAAAAACACACAACAACATCTCCTTTATTAAAGAACAGCAGGTCAAAACATGTACAGTACAGTTCAGCACAACAGTATGGTCTTACCTGTGATTAAAAAAAATTCGTTATTCATAAAATATACAAAACGGAACATCTCCTTTACACAAGAACGGCAAGTCAAAACATTTGCAGTGGGATTGTGTGCAGAACAGGTAGTCAGGCCTGCACCAATACAGTCCTCGAGGGCAGCAAACAGGCCCGGTTTTCAGGACAACCTTGAAAACCGGGCCTGTCTGCGGGCCATGGGGACTGGAACAAAACATTTACCAAACATTTTCAACAGTTGAACACTCACTCAAATGCGTACCCCACCAAATTGTCCTTCCATGGCCGATGCCTTGCATGGCGCAAAACGCCATTAATCCAGTCTCGAACGCCTTTCATTACAGGATCTGTAATTGGATAAAAGCGCCGCAATTCCTCCAGAATGGTCTTTCTTAAATTGTCAGGAAGCGCCTTTTTTACGCGATTTCCTTCATAGTTCACTTTGAAGGCCCACTCGCAGTACATCCAGTAGGACACGTGGTGCTTAAAAATTAACAAGGCATACTTCTCCCTGAGTGCCGGTGGCAGATCACGCAGGGTGATGTTGGGCACCGTATCGATGCTAGCGAATGTAGGTCTTCTGTGAGCGGGTGTGCTTGTGGCGACGGGCGAGGGTAGGTTGTCTGGGAGGAAACTTTCCTCCTGTCTTGGTCGCCGTGTTGTCTCCTGGCGTGGTCTTGACGGGGTTGTCATGTCCTCCTCAACGGCATACATGTACACTAAATCTTCTGGTTGAGGGGGTGCGCTTGGTGATGGAAGGGGGTCGATGCTCCCATTCATCACATCCACGCCACCCTCCTGCTCCGGCGTCGGGGAAACAGGGGCATGAACGCCGAGCAAATGATGTATCCCCACTATGTCAGCCTTTATCTTCTCCATCCGTCGGTCCATCCGTTGATCCATATGTAGCATACGTTGCTCCATATTTAGCATGGTCTCCAGAAGCAGATCTATCTTTGTCAGCATAACGAAGTCCACGGGGATATCCACACTTATCCTATTCAGCATCCGGTCTAACGAGCTGCTTGTTGTGCATGGCGTGTGGACATCTGGGTGGATGGGTGCTACGGAGGATGAGATGGGGGTTCCATGGAGAGAAGCGGCAGCGTCATCGAAGAAGGGTGGAGGAGGTGACCTGTGGATATCCAGTAGAGGAGAAGCAGCAGCGTCGTCGAAGAGGGATGGAGAAAGTGACCTCTGGATATCCGGGCGAGATGCGGCAGAGTCGTCTAAGCACAAAGGAGAAAGTGACCTGTGGATTTCAGAGGCACCAGCGGCAGCATCTTCAAATAGAACTGGAGAAGATGGCCTGTTGGTTTCCGGGAGGGCGGCGGCAGCGTCGAGGAAGAGGAGTGGAGAAGACGGGCTGAAGATTTCCAGGACAGCGGCGGCAGAGTCGTCTAAGCGTATGGGAGGAAGTGGTCTGCGTGTTCGATGGGTTGGCTGCCATTTGTTTTGCGTTGAGAGTACATCACCGTATTTCTTCTTGACATAATAAGGCTGACGTCTATTAAAACCATTAGCCTTTGGGGTCAGCAGAAGGTTTTCTTTTTTGGCCTTAGCCTGTTGCTTTGGCCTTGGTGTGGAAACAGCAACCTCCTTTCGCTTTTTCTGCATGACAGGCACGGCAGAGGCGAGTGGGTTCCTGCGTCCGTAGAATCGGGGTTGATCCATGGAAGCAGATGGCATAATGCAGTATCTGGACAAGGGCAAGTTCAGATAAAGATCATCGCGTGGTGGGCTATGCAAAGTGTGTAACCTTTTATGCATGGCGGCGAGGTACAGGTGTTGAAAGTGGGCGTACTCTAATGTGAGTCATTACCGTATAAATACACCATCCGTTTTGTGGATTCACTGCACATTGAATACACATCGACTAAACATCGAATATACATTCTTGTGTTTGTATTTCTTTCTACTCGCAGCAATGCCCGTTAAAAAGATTTCCAAGGAGCTCAGCATGCGAATTAAGGAGATGCATACGAGCGGACACCAAATTGCTGATATCCAATGCTGGTTAGCTACTTCTGGCATCGTTGTGCCAGCAACCACCGTGAGCTATCATGCACATGGAAAAACCAGAAAACGCAAAAGGGCACCAAGGGTAACTAATGCGTAAGAATATTTATACAACTTAATTTTTTTTTTATATAAAATATTGTACTGTAGATCTACAGTACTGTATCTAATATTTTTGTTATTTCGGTAGATTAATATTACAACAGTATATATATATATATATATATTTTATATTTATATTTATATTACAACAGTATATATATTTTTTATATTTATATTACAACAGTATATATATTTTTTATATTTATATTTATATGACAACAGTATATATATTTTTTATATTTATATTTATATTACAACAGTATATATATTTTTTATATTTATATTTATATTACAACATTATATATATTTTTTTTTATAACTTTGATTTTATTGGGTGAAATAAAACATACATGGTAACACCACCCATTAGCATCAATGACATCACCTCATTTTTTTCTTATACAATCAACCAAAAACTTGACACACCAGACTCACAAGACAAACAGGGGGACATGACTAAAGGGTAAGCAGGGTAGGAGGGAGGGGAGGGGAGCGGGGGGGGGGGGGGGGGGGGGGGTGCGTGGAGGGATCCGTATCTTCGATAGAGGGGGGTGCCGGCTCTCTGGCTCCTCGCCGCCCAGGCGACTGGACTCCTCCTCGGGATCTCTGTGCGCTTATATGTATATGAACCTCTCTCCTAGAATCCAAGGACCGCTTTTCTCCTGTCGCTCAATCTCTAGTTCACTCTTTCTTGGGGCGCCCTATTTTAGCAGGGTTCCCGCTTACCCTCCAAGCTCTCTGTCACTATACGGTCATGGATCCGTTTCTTCACCGGAGAACGCATTTACTGATTATCATTGCAAAATTGTGGTATAATCTATCGGGGCCACCTTCGTGCAAGACCACAGCATGTGGCATAAGTCCGCTCTGTCTCCGCACTGTTTGGGGCAGAGCGGAGAGTAGCCTTTGACAAATTTAGATAATTTAGTGGGCGTATAATACCACCGCATCAGGACTTTATATACGTTCTCCTTTAATGTGGTACAGATAGAGCTTTTAGCAGCTACCTGCAGGATCCTATCCCAGTCTTCGTCTTCTAACGTCTCCCCCAGGTCTGCTTCCCACTGTCTCATGTAACTAAGTCTGGGTTGGTCGTCCGTCTCCGGGCATACTACTTCCCTGTACATTCTAGAGGTTAGTCCCCTTGTGTCCGTGTCTCTTGAACATAGCTGCTCAAAATTTGTTCTCCGAGGCCGAATTGGGGCTTCGTTATAAAAAGCCCTGATCTGGAGGTATCTAAAGAATTCGGCGTCAGGAATAGCCTGCTCCTCTTTGATGTGATCAAAGGTTTAAATATATTGCCTACCCTCCAGATCGTTTAGACGGAGATACCCTGCTTGAATCCACTTTGAGAAATTAGAGCTATCCATACCGGGAGCAAAGTTTGGGTTCCCCCATATGGGAGTCATCAGAGAATTCGGGGATGTGAGGAGATACTTGAACTTAACTGCATCCCAAGTTTTCAAGGAACTGACCATGGCCTGCAGCGGTGTCCGACATTTTTGGGCAACCAGATTAGGTTCTGAATTTCTACCGGTGCGCAGCATTCTTTTTCTAATGCTACCCACCTCCGAAGGCTCGGATCAGTGTGCCACTGTACAATCTGGCTTAGCTGAGCTGCCTCGTAGTACGCGAACAAGCATGGCACCCCCAACCCTCCTCTCGAGGTCGGCCTCCTCAAGATTGCTTTTTTAATTCGCGGGCCTTTTTTATTCCAGATAAAATTTGTTATTAAGGACTGCAGCGCGAGGATGTCGTCTTTTATTAGGGGGATCGGGAGGGCCTGGAAAAGGTACAGCATCCGTGGCAGGAGATTTATTTTCACGCTATGAATACGACCTATCCACGAGATGCTACACTCCGCCCATCTCTGGAGATCCTCTCGTAAAGTCCGGAACAACCTGGGATAATTTGCTTTATATAAAGCCTTGTACTCCTTTGTGATATATACCACTAGGTATTTAATCATAGAGGGTTGCCACTTGAAGTTGAAGTTTAGTCCAATTAGTTTTTCTACTGGTTTAGGTAAATTTATGTTGAAGGCTTCTGATTTGGCCTGATTCATTTTGAACCCTGAGATTTGTTTGAAGGTCCCCAAGATTGAGAAGACATTGGGCAGGGAGGTAAGGGGGTTTGATAATGTCAGGATCACATCATCTGCGTAGAGCGCCACTTTGTGTGACTGCCCCTTTACAGCTATTCCCGTAATATCCGGGTTGTTTCTTAGATGCGCCGCCAAGGGTTCAACGCACAGGGCGAACAACAAGGGAGACAGCGGGCAGCCTTGTCGTGTGCCGCTCCGTATTTGAAATTGGTCTGATGGGAACCCTTGATGCCGTACCCTTGCCGTTGGCCCCTCGTATAAGGCCATGATGGCCTCCAAGAGACGTCCCTCAAAGCCAAATGCCTGCAGCGTCCTCCTCAAATAGGGCCAATCGATCTCGTCAAAGGCTTTTTCCGCGTCCAGACTCAATACCATCGACGGAATATTCAGTTTTTTTGCCAGATCAACCAAATCTATTATTCGTCTGGTATTGTCTGCCGCTTGCCTTCCTCCAATGAACCCTACCTGGTCTGGATGAACTAATCTGGGAAGGACGATACCCACTCTATTGGCTAATAGTTTGGAGAAAATTTTAACATCTGTGTTAATCAACGAGATGGGCCGGTAGCTCTTACAGTCTGCCGGGTCCTTACCAGATTTATGGATCAGGGAGATGGATGCCTGAAGCATCTGGGCTGGAAACGAGGCCCCATGTAAGACCGAATTAAATAGTTTTAATAGGTGTGGGGCTAGAATTTTCAGGTATTTTTTATAGTATAGGTTGGAGAAGCCATCTGGGCCGGGTGCCTTGGCAGGCTTAAGTGACTTTACAACTTCCGTTAACTCTTCTAAAGAGAAGTCTGTCTGTAATGCCTCCCTCTCCTCCCGGCTCAACGTCGGTAATTTGGCATCCCTTAAGAATTCCCTGAGATTGTCCCTCGTTTTTTGATTGTATATGACCTTACCTCCATCGTAGAGCGTCTCGTAGTAGCTTTTGAATTCCGCCACGATCCGCTTAGGATTAGAAGTAAGCTCTCCCCCTTGCGTGCGGAAGGCTTGTATGTGGTAATTAGGAATTTTGTTTCGGAGTCGATTAGCTAACAGGGTGTCCGGCTTGTTCGCCTTCTCAAAGTACCTACGCCTGGACCAGCTCGTTTCCTTCTCCGCCTGGGAGACCAATCTGACATTCAACTGCTGTTTGGTATCTAAGAGTACTCGTAGGGTGTCATCATCTTTGGCTATTTTATGTGCCTCTGTTTGGACCGACAATTTTTCCTGTAAGATTTTTATCTGACTCTCCTGTTCTCTCCTGCGCCTAGCTGCTAGGCACATGAGAGAAACTCTGAGGGTAGCCTTATGGGCCTCCCACAGTGTGGTGTGTGATGAGACACTCCCCACGTTCTCAGAGAAAAATTCCCCGATCCTCTCTCCAATTTCTTTCTGAATGTTTGGGATTTTCAGTAACAACTCGTTTAATCTCCAGTTTGCTCCCGGTCTGTCTAGTAAATTTAGTGTGCACCGCAGCTCAATGGGTGCGTGGTCCGACCACGAAATATCGTGGATCCCCATATGGGAGACCACTGGGACCAGTCTATTGGATACTAGGAAGTAGTCCAGCCGGCTGTATCGGTTGTGTGGGTGAGAGAAGAAGGTGTAGTCTCTGCTCTGTGGGTGCTGTTCCCGCCAGATATCTACCAGTTGGCAATCTTTTAGCCCCTGGGTGATTTGTTGAACATCAAGCTTAGGGGGGAGACTAGATGCCGTGCACCGGTCCAATTTGGGGTTCATTGTCCTGTTAAGGTCCCCCGCTACAATCATATTTCCCTTGGCTTCCTTTTGTAATTTCCGGAAGAAAAGGGAAAAGAAGTCTGCTGATAGTTCACAAGGTGCATATACTGATGCCAGTGTAAGAGGCTTCCCCTGGATTGATCCCACTAAAATCAGAAACCTGCCCTATCTGTCTGCCACCTTTTTCTCTACCGTAAAAGCTATCCTGTTGTGGATGGCTATAGCAGCTCCCCTTTTTTTCACCTGAGCGGACGCTAAGTGTACTGCTTGGAAGTCCTTATCGATAAATTTTGGGTAGCTATCTCTGGAAAAGTGGGTCTCCTGGAGAAAGAGAAAGTCAGCTTTATGTCTTTTGTAATCCCTGAGGGCTAACTTGCGCTTCGCAGGACTATTAAACCCCTTGACGTTGTGAGAAATACACCGGACCTCGTTATTCATTGTGCTTTAATCGTAACCTGATTCCGTCGGTGTCCTTCTGGGCCATTCTGATTCCTCTGGGCGGCGTAGAGATCCCGCTCTCTGTATCTCTCATATTGTTGTCGCCTTCCACTTTTGCACCGCCAGGGGTAGAGGGCATGTGGTGGGGGAAAGTGATACAGAAGGAAAGAACACCAGGGGAGACAACAAAGGAAAAACAACATAAATACATGTAAACAAAATATACTGTGTCATCGGCTCTAGGACGTCCCTGTCCCATAGCCAAGTCCATTGCCTTTGGGATGGAGGCTCTAGCGAATCCCCGTCCGCGCCCCCAACCCATTCCCCAAAGGACTTCAGCCGGTTCTGGGGGCCCCTCCCCGGCCCATTTGAGACACATGCCGACTCCGGGGTAGTCCACTCGGCTCCAACCCCGTGTCCGCGCTCTATATACACCCTTTCGTGTAAACGAATTTAAACCCTTAACTTAGGATTGTAACTGTGGTGGAGGAGGCAGAAGTGTTGGAGCCGGAATGGAGTGGCGGGAACGGCTCGCATACAGCTTCTTCCCCGTTCTTTTTAAGGCTTTTTTTCCTTCCCGAGCCATACTCAATACCATCGACGGAATCATTAAGTTTTTTTGTGCAGATCAACCAAATCTATTATTCGTCTGGTATTTCCTGCCGCTTGCCTTCCTCCAATGAACCCTACCTGGTCTGGATAACTAATCTGGGAAGGACGATACCCCTCTATTGGCTAATGTTGGAGAAATTTTAACATCTGTGTTATCAACGAGATGGGCCCGGGTAGCTCTTACAGTCTGCCTGTCTGCCGGGCCTTACCAGATTTATGAATCAGGGAGATGGATGCCTGAAGCATCTGGGCTGGAAACGAGGGCCCCATGTAGACCGAATTAAATAGTTTTAATAGGTGTGGGCTAGAATTTTCAGGTATTTTTTATATATAGGTTGAGGGTGGAAGAAGCACATCGGGGCACGGTGCCCCATTGGCAGGCTTAAGTGCTTTACAACTTCCCGTTACACTCTTTAAGAGAAGTCTGTCTGTAACGCCTCCCTCTCCTCCCGGCTCAACGTCGGTAATTTGGCATCCTTAAGAATTCCCTGAGATTGTCCCTGCGTTTTTTTGATTGTATATGACCTTACTCCATCGTAGAGCGTCTCGTAGTAGCTTTTGAATCCTCCCACGATCCGCTTAGGGATTAAATAACTCTCCCCCTTGCGTGCGGAAGGCTTGTATGTTGGTAATTAGAATTTTGTTTCGGAGTCGATTAGCTAACAGGGGTCCGGCTTGTGCTCCTTCTCAAAGTACTACGGCCTGACAGCTCGTTTCTTCGAATCCGCCTGGGAGACACTCTGACTTCACTGCTGTTTGGTATCTAAGAGTCACTGCGTAGTGTGTCATCACTTGGCTATTTTATGTGCCCGTTTGTTGACCGCACAATTTTTTCCGTGTAAGATTTTTAATCATCTGACTCTCCTGTTCTCTCCTGCGCCTAGCTGCTAGGCCACATGAGAAACCTGAGGGAGCCTTCATGGGGACTCCCCGAACAGTGTTGTGTTGGATGAGAACCTCCCGACACGTTCTCAGAGAAAAATTCCCTCCCTCCCTCGCGTCTCTCTCGTCCAATTTGCTATTCTTTCTGAATGTTAGGGATTTCAGTAACAACACTTTTTAAATACCCAGTTTGCTCCCCCGGTCTGTCTAGTAAATTTTAGTGTGCCCGCAGCTCAATTGGGTGCGTGGCTCCGACCACGAAAGATATTCGTGGACCCCCATATGGAGAACCACTGGGACCATCTATTGGATCTAGGAAGCGTAAGTCCAGACCGTCTGTATCGTAGTGTTTGTGGGTGAGGAAGAAGGTTGAGGTCCTGCTCAGCACTCCCCCTTCTCCCCCTCCGGCGGCGCCTACCGGCGGTCTCGTTCTTCACCGTCGCCCCCCTCGAAGGAGAGGGGTCTCGTCGACGGGGTCTTCGGGCTGGGGGGCGCCGCGTTCGGGAGATCGAGGCGATGGGCGGGTGCGCGGGGCGGGGGGGGGGGCGGAACCTCAGCCCGGGGGGGTGGCGGGCCGGAGAAAGTACGGGACCGTGGGGGGAGGGTAGCGTCGTAGGGGAGGGGGGGCGGGTCAGCGGTCGGGTGAAGCGTGGCATCGGGAGAAGGGTGTTGACTGGGCGACTCGTCCTGCATGCGTGCGTCCTGGGGGGCCGGTCGAGCAAGGGTCGGTTCAGCTCAAGAGGGAATCTCGGGGGTGTCTTGGCTGCTGCGTCTTTATGGATGCTGTTCCCGCCCCAGAGTATATACCAGTGCCATTTGGCAATCTTTTAGCCCCTGGTGATTTGTTTGAACATCAAGCTTAGGGGGGAGACTAGTAATGCCGTGCACCGGTCCAATTTGGGGTTCATTGTTCCTGTTAGGTCCCTCCCGTACAATCAATATTTCCCTTGGCTTCCTTTTGTAATTTCCGGAAGAAAAGGGAAAGAAGTCTGCTGATGTTCACAAGTGCGATATACTGATGCCAGTGTAAGAGGCTTCCCCTGGATTGATCCCACTAAAATCAGAAGACCTGCCCTATCTGTCTGCCACCTTTTTCTCTACCGTAAAAGCTATCCTGTTGTGGGATGGCTATAGCAGCTCCCCTTTTTTTCACCTGAGCGGACGCTAAGTGTACTGCTTGGAAGTCCTTATTCGATAATTTGGGTAGCTATCTCTGGAAAGTGGGTCTCCTGAGAAAGAAGAAAGTCAGCTTTGTATGTCTTTTGTAATCCTGAGGGCTAACTTGCGCTTCGCAGGACTTTTAAACCCTTGCGTTGTGAGAAATACACCGGACCTCGTTATTCATTGTGCTTTAATCGTAACTGATTCCGTCGGTTGTCCTTCTCTGGGCCATTCTGATTCCTGGGCGGCGTAGAGATCCCGCTCTCTGTATCTCACATAGTTGTCGCCTTCCACTTTTGCACCGCCAGGGGTAGAGGGCATGTGGTGGGAAAGTGATACAGAAGGAAAGAACCCAGGGGAGACAACAAAGGAAAAACAACATAAATACATGTAAACAAAATACCTGTGTCATCGGCTCTAGGACGTCCCTGTCCCATAGCCAAGTCCATTGCCTTTGGGATGGAGGCTCTAGCGAATCCCCGTCCGCGCCCCCAACCCATCCCCAAAGGACTTCAGCCGGTTCTGGGGGCCCTCCCCGGCCCATTGAGACACATGCCGACTCCGGGTAGTCCACTCGGCTCCAACCCCGTGTCCGCGCTCTATATACACCCTTTCGTGTAAACGAATTTAAACCCTTAACTTGCGGATGTAACTGTGGTGGAGTGGAGGGGCATA